>JAQZBX010001020.1:0-90811 GCA_029593785.1 Cabassous unicinctus | reverse complement strand
TGAAAGAGAAAAACTGCTAACCAAAAATCTTATATCCAGCAAGATTGTCTTTAAAAAATGAGGAAAAGTTTAGAATAGCCACAGATAAACAGTAACTGAGAGGCTTTGTAAGGAAGAGACTAGCTTTGCAGGAGCTACTGAAGGGAGTGCTATATCCTGAAAAGAAAAGATAGGAGAGAGAAGCTTGGAAGAGTGTCTAGAAATAAAAATTGTATCAGTAAAAGTAACTAAAAGTGTAAAAAGAGTGGTGAGAAAAATATGACAGATAAAACCCAAAGATCAACACGGGTGAAGTAAGAACTGTCTTTACAGAAATAATATTGAATATTAATGGATTAAACTCCCCAATCAAAAGACACAGACTGGCAGAATGGATAAGAAAATATAGCCCATCTATATACTGTCTACAAGAGACTCACCTTAGACCCAAAGATACAAATAGATTGAGAGTAAAAAGCTGGGAAAATATATTCTACACATGCAATAAGCAAGGAAAAGGAATAGTTATATTTATATAGGATGAAATAAACTTTAAAAGCAAAGCTGTTATTAGAGACAAGGAAGATCATTATATGCTAATAAAAGAGGAACTTCACCAGGAGGAAATAACAATCATAAATGGATATGCACCTAACCAGGGTGCCTCAAATTATATGAGGCAAACTCTGGCAAAACTGAAGGGAGAAATAGATGTTTCTACAATAATATTTGTTGACTTCAAGACACCACTCTCATCATTGGATAGATCATCTGGGCATAGGCTCAATAACGAAACAGAGAGCTTGAATAATATGGTAAATGAACTAAACATAATAGATATATACAGAACATTGCAACCAAAATCAGGATATATATTTTTCTCAAGAGCTCATGGATCTTTCTCCATGATGACCATAATTTGGATCAAAAAGTAGATCTCAATAAAATTAAAAAGATTGGAATTGTACAGAGCCCTTTCTCTGATCATAATAGAATAAAGCTGCAAATCAACAACAGGCAGAAAAAGGGAAAATTCACAAATATATGGAGATTATACAATACACTCTTAAATAATTGGTGGGTAAAAGAAGAAATTGCAAGAGAAATCAATAAATATCTCAAAGCAGTGCTGAGATGGAAATTTATAGCCCTTAATGCTTACATTAAGAAAGAAGAACAAGCTAAAACCAACCACTTAGCTACACAGCTGGAAAAACTAGAAAAAGATCAGCAAACTATTCCCAAAGCAATCTGAAGGAATGGAATAACAAAGATCATAGCAGAAATAAATGAAATTGAGAAAAAAAACAATAGGAAGAACTTACAAAACCAAAGTTGGTTTTTCGAGAAGATCAACAAAATTGACTAACCCTTAGCTAGAGTGACTAGAGAAAAGAGAGAAGATGCAGATAAATAAAATCAGAAATGAAAATGGGAACGTTACTATCAACTCCACAGAAATAAAAGAGATCATTAGAGGATACAATGAACAACTGTATACCAACAAACTAGTAAATGTAGATGAAATGGGGAAATTTCTAAGAACATACGAACAACCTACACTGACCCTAGAAAAATAGAAGACTTCAACAAATCAAATACAAGCAAAGAGATTTAAACAGTCACAAACAACTCCCCAAAATGAAAAGCCCAGGACCATATGGCTTCACAGGTAAAATCTATCAGGCATTGAAAGAAAATTTAATCTTACTTAAACACTTCCAAAAAAGTGAACAGGAAAGAAAGCTACCAAACTCATTCTATGAAGCCAATATCACCCTAATACCAAAGGCAAATAAAGGTATTATGAAAAAAAGAGAATTACAGACCCATTTCCCTAATGTAGAGGATTTAAAACAGGGCTCCATAAGCTTGAATTGAAATTCAAAAAAAACCATTTTTTGTGGGGACATGTTGGTGTGGGTGTGATATTTATTAAATAATACACAGTATAAAGTGGACTTAGTAAGGGGTCCACTGACTGGCAAAGGAGTCCTTGGGACAAAAGAGGTTAAGAACCCCTGCTCTAATGAATATAGGCACAAAAATCCTCAACAAAATACTCACTAATGAACCAACAAAATATTAAAAGGAGCATTCATCATGATTAAGTGGGTTTTATCCCAGGTATGCAAAGATGGTTCAACACAAGAGAATCAGTCAGCGTAATATATCACAATAATAAATTAAAGAAGAAAAATCACATGATCTTCTGGATTGATGCAGAAAAGGCATTTGACAAAATCCAGCATACTTTCTTAATAAAGACACTCTGAAAGATAGGAATCGAAGGAAACTTTCTCAACATGATAAGAGGCATAACTTATAGCTAACATTGTACTCAATGGTGAAAGACTGAAAGCCTTCCTGTTGAGATCGGGAACAAGAGAAGGATACCCACTGTCACCACTGTTGTTCAACATAGTGCTAGAGGTTCTAGCTAGAGCACTTAGGCAAGAAAAAGAAATAAAATGCATCCAAATTGGAAAGGAAGAAATGAAAGTTTTGCTATTCACAGATGATATGTTCCTATACCTAGAAGAGCCTGAAAAATCTACAGCAAAGCTACTAGAACTAATAAATGCATTCAGCATAGTGGCAGGATACAAGATTAATATGCAAAAATCAGTGGTGTTTCTATACACTGGCAATAAACAATATGAGGAGGAAGTAAGGGAAAAAATTCCATTTTCAATAGCGACAAAAAGAATAAAATATTTAGGAATAAACTTAACTTAGGATGTAAAGCACTTGTATTCAGAAAACTACAATGCATTGCTAAAAGAAATAAAAGAATACCTACATAAATGGAAGAGCATTCCATGTTCATGGATGTTAAGACTAAATATCGTTAAGATGCCAATTCTATCCATATTGATATACAGATTCAATGCAATCCTCATAAAAATTCCAACAGACCTTTTTAAAGAAATGGGAAACCCAATTAACAAATTTATCTGGAAGGGTAAGGGGCCCTGAATAGCCAGGACCATCTTATAAAGGAAGAACAAAGTTGGAGGACTCTTACTTCCAGACTTTCAATCATATTACTTAGCTACAGTGGTAGAAACAGCATGGCACTGGCATAAAGATAGATGTATAGACCAATGGAATCAAATTGATGGTTCAGAAACAGACCCTCATGTCTGTGATCAAATGATTTTTGACAAGGCTATCAAACCCACACAGCTGGGGCAGAAAAGTCTATTCAACATATGGTGCTGGGAGAACTGGATATCCATAGCCAAAAGAAAGAAAGAGGACCCCTACCTCACACAGTATACAAAAATTAACTCAAAATGGATCAAAGACCTAAATATAAAAGCAAGAACCGTAAAACTACCAGAAGAAAATGTAGGGAAACATCTTCAACACCTGGTGGTAGGTGGGGTTTCTTAAACCTTACAATGAAAACACAAGTAGTGAAAGAAAATGAGGATAAATGGGAACTCCTCAAACTTAAACACTTGTGTTTCAAAAGGACGTTTTCAAGAAGGTTAAAAGGCAACCCACTGAATGGGAGAAAATATTTGGAAACCACATATTTGATAAGGGTTTGATTTCTATGCTATATAAAGAGATCACACATCTCAACAATAATAGAGCAAGTAATCCAATTAAAAATGGGCAAAAGATTTAAATAGACATTTCTCTCAAGAGGAAACACAAATGGTGAAAAAGCACATAAAAATGTTAAATTTCACTAGCTATTAGGGAAATGGAAAATCAAAAGAACAATGACATATCATTTCACACTTCATAAAATGGCCATTATTAAAAAAAAAGAAACACACAAGTGCTGGAGAGGATGTGGAGAAGTAGGAACACTCTTTCACTGTTGGTGGAAATGGTACAGCCTCTGTGGAAGACAGTTTGGTGGTTCCTCAGGAAGCCTAATACAGAACTGCCATATGACACAGAAATCCCTCTAATCGGAATATACCCAGAATAACTGAAAATAGTAATGTGAACAGACTTTTGCCCACTTACAATTGCCCAAAGATGGAAATAACCCAAGTGTCCATCAACCAATGAATGGATAAACAAAACGTGGTATATATATATATATATATAATGGAATACTGTGCTGCTGTAAGAATAAATGAAATTGAGACACATATGATAACATGAATGAACCTTGAGGACATTATGCTAAGGGAAATAAGCCAGACACAAAAGGACAAATATTGTATGGTTCAATAATATGAACTAAATACAAATAATAAACACATGGAGTTAAAACCTAGACTATAGGTTACTAGGAGATAGGACAAGGACTGTGAAGGAGTACTGTTGCTTAATATATGTAGAATTTTCAATTTGCTTGACTGTAAAAGTATGGAAATGGATAGAGTCAATGGTAACACTTTATACTGAGTATAACTAACACGACTGGTTTATAAATCGGATTGTGGTTGAAACAAGTAATCTAGGGATGTAAATGTCAATTGAAAGGAAGCTAGAGAATAATCTAGGGACTGAATAACATAAGGTACCCAGAGGTAGATGAGAATTGTTGTGGTGAATAATACAAATACAAAAATGTTTTATGAACTAGAACAAATGTACATCACTATCACAAGGTGGTAAGTATATAGTGATGCATGGGAAAAACACAATTACTGTAACTTATGGACTATGGTTAACAGCAATATTGTAATATTCTTGCATCAATGTCAAAGAAGGTACTATATCAATGCTAACAGTCAATAATAGGGGGCATGTGATTTTTTCTTTTGAACTAAGGAAAACATTCAAAGGTTTACTGGGTTGATGGCTGCACAACTCTGTGATGAAAGTGAGAGCCACTGATGTACACTTTGGATAGAACGTTCAAGGCATGGAATAGGACTGTGGAACACAGTGAACCATGCGGTGGAAGATGGACTGTGGTTAACAGTACAAATATGAAAATGTTCTCTTCTGGACTATAGCAAATGTACAATACTAACACATAGTATGGAAAAATATACCAAGTGTACACTAAGGACAAGTTAGTGGTAATATTCTGATCACGTTCCTTCATAATCTGTAACAAATATTCCACAACAATGTAAGGTGTTGGTGGAAGGTTGATGTACGAGAATTCTGCACGTTATGCATGATTGTTTTATAAGCTCACAACTGCTCTAATACAATTTTTTTTTTAATTAAGGCAGCGATTTGCAACTTTTGCATGTTAAATTCCTTTGCAAGAAACCTTAGCTTTTCAAATATTCATGGGGCAGCTGTATCTTAGGAAATTGAAGAAAGAACTAAACAGGATCAAGGAAAATAAATGTAGGAGGAACAAGGGGACTTAACTAATTCTTCATAATGACTTTGGGGCTTACTGCACCAAGCCAGGTGTGGAACTTCTGAACTCCCTAAATCAGTTCTGCCCCTGGGCCTTGCAAGGTGTGATTAGTGGATTTCTTAACCACTTTGGTGATTTTAATATCAGCTTCATGCATCCATGCTAGCAGCTGTTCACTCTGACTCCTTGTCATCTCTCCATGGGGGTTTCCCACCTCCAACCAACAAGATTTTCAGATACTCTTGGGAAATACTCACACATATTAATCTTTGCAAAAGTGGACAGCAAAATTTAAACTTATTGGTAAAGGCTATTTTCTAACTCTATTGCTAGGCAGACCACCTCTTGATACCAGAGGGGATAGCTTGATGACCTAAGCACCAACTCTGAAATGGGTCCATTGCCTGGAAATAGATGTTCAAGCTAAAAATACTTTGCCCTCTAAATAGCACTGTTCAGTGAAAGATTTATCGGCAATCAAATATTATTTTTTTTTATGCAAAGGCAAGAATAGAGTGATGGAAGAGGTCTATATTAGTGAATAGGATGAGAGACAATTGGGACCTTATAAGTGCTAGGGTAAATAACTAATAATAGTAATAATAATAATAATAAAACAAGTCAAGTCTCTGAGCCAGGACAATGGTCAATTGCCTATTTGTCCTGGGTTATGGGCGCTTGTAGTTGATAAGCATCTGAAATACTAACAAGCTATTTATTTACATGTCTGAGGGAGAAGGATTATTCCAGTAAGTCCAGTGACTCTAAAGGCTTACGGGAAGCAGGCATGCTTCTGTGTACAATTTGACATTACCCAAAGATAGGGCAACTCACCCTTTCTGATAAAGGCAGATTGCAGGGACAGCATAGCTAAGTCAATTGAAAACAACTTGTCTTGAGTGTATTTTTGCTCCAGATCAGCATGCTAGCAGAAATATGCTGTTTTACATTAAATTGAGTTAAGCCTTTTCCACACTGGAAGGTGGAATCCATTGAGACACCTAGAAAATATTTTATACTCACTGTAAACAATATAGAATTTTAACAGATAAATTCCCTCCTTCCCTTATCAGCATCCTGACAGATATCATCAGACTATAACAGATCCTTAGAATCTTGCTCTCCAAAATCTGAAAGGGTTTGAGAGGTGAAACTATTAGAGTATAACTACTTCTAGAGTGATGCATGGTCTTTTGTTTAGGACAGGATTAGCTCTTTGGTAAAAGAACATTAAAACTTCATACGGCCACTTATTAAAGGCAGAAACCATGTGATTTCAAAATTATGTACAAACTCAGCACATGGTCCCTGCTTAAAAAAATGTGACAATGCAGGGACCAACATCATACTAAGCCTGCTAGTGTGGACTCATTTTCACATCCCACTGCTTCTCAAGAGTGGCTAAGATCTGGAAATGCCAAGAAAATAAGCCATTCACTGCAATTAGCAGGAGCGAGCTAGTCTTTAGGCTGCTCATGGAATCCTTCTCTTTGGAAGGCTGACAACGGTGCTTATGGCCATGAATTCAGAATGAATAGCCACACTGCAGCAGTGGATATTGATTGTGCAAAACCTGAGATGCAGCAAGTCTGACTCACCAGCTTCTTTTATAGGTGCCTATGTATAAATGACAGTGCCTGCATAGGATGGCTCCAAAACAGCCTTTAGTCAAAGAGCAGGTGAGCAAGGGAGAAAGCTGTTACCCTTCCTTGGAAGTTCAAACGTTGGGATAGCCTGAAAAGAAGGGGAGTGCCAGACACTAAAATGGTTTTATCCAGAAAGCTTAACTGCACAATGGCCAAACCTACCTCAAAAGCATAATTATCATCCCTGACAGACCACCTATTTTAAGCTATCCCTTCTCCACATAATTTAACCATCTTTTTTATACTAGTAGGAAAAATGAATGAAGTTGGCATTTTTCAACTTTCGTAGAACAAACAATAACTCACTTCGCTACCTTTCCAAATGGGTTCAAAAGATTTCTGTGCCATTTGATGATTTGTATATTGATAGGTGTTAGGAAACTGTTTTAACACCTATTCCAATTTGAGTGTTATAGGTCCTTTTAGGATAACTTGAACACCAAATGGGAAAGTTGTGTTTTAATAACAACATGTGTGGAGAATTCTCAGGAGTTTTATATAGTCTCATGGCTCTGAGTTAACAAAGTGAAAAGGCTATTTAAAAAAGTAAATTTGAGCATCAATTGCATTTAGTTCACATAGTAGGTACATTATACAAATAAATTATCTACACCAAAATAAACAGTATGGCTGCTCCTCTCTACTCTGGTCAAATGCTATCTGGGACTACAATAATAGAGGTCTATGCAAACCGAGACAATCTGGCAGAGAACAACCTGGACTGAAGCAGGGCTCACCACTGGGTCCTAAATGAATATTAAAAAGAGGGATGTCAGAGAGACAGCAGAGACGCCTTCAAATGTGCAATGAGTTGTAGGGTGGAAGTAGAATCACATTTATTCTGTATGACCCCCAAGGGTAGAAATAGTATTATTGGATGGACTTCACTGGGAGATAGAAGGGAGTGCCACGAAGGAGAACATTCTAATAGCCACAGCTCTGGAGAATAGCATGAAGTGCAATAGGTAACAGAGATGTCCTCAGGAATCTTAAGCAGAGGCTGTTTCAGATATATGTGGGATTGGGAGATATGAAGAGATGAGCTATAAGTTTTATTCCAATAATGACAGTATATGAATCTCTGAAATCCATCTCTTTGTGTCTTAAAATAGTTTATATGGGAAGGCACTTAACTCAAGGCATTTATATAATGAATTTACTCCCCCATACACAGAGAAGTACAGACAACATGATGGATCGGGACAGCGTGGTGTTTTTTGTTTTTTTTTCTCGCGCTCTCTCAGAAAGAAAATAATGCATACGAAAAAGGAGAAGTCTTATCCTGGCTAATTAAAGAGACCAGGAGGCTCTAGTTTATCCAGAGTTGTTGACACAACCAGGTCTTCATGGCAGAAGAAATCCAGCGAAAGAAGGAGAACAGCCTGCCCCGAGGTCACTGAGAGGTGGGCAAGAGAGAATTTTATGCAGACTTCTACAGAGGGCCTGAGAATAGTTTCTTGCTTAAGATTTTCTTAAGAAGAAAACAAAGAGAAAAGGGTTGTACTGATATTTGTTGCCTTTGAAAATTATATTTACTTTCATTATTGTTCTACTAGTAATCGATTTTTTTAGGTTTAAGAGAATTATTTCTTTTAGCAGCCTTTATCAGGTTCACAGTTCAGTGCTCCAATGTAAGACCCTGGCTTTCCAGTGTCAGAGTAATGGAAGTCTGATAAAACAGGGGAGAGAAAAATAGCCAGCTAGACAGAGAGGTGAGCTAAACAAGTTAACTCTTTATGTCTCAAGATGACAACAGAGAAGAATAAATGCCACTGTTATTTTGGTGTTAATTTCAAGAAATCCTTGCCACCTACACATATCCATCCTTCCAATTACATTCCCATGTGTGCAATGCCCAGGTTTACTCTTCGTTGTAGATTTGAATCACTGATGCACAGACCACCAGTAGGTTCTCAACAGATCTGAGACTGGTTCTGCTAGGGAAGGGAACCCGGTTTCAGTTCTCTATCTGCTGTTTCTAATCTCCAGCCCTGAGGCGAAGTGTCTACATGGCCAACAGGCACCACCTTTGTCTTCCAGGAGAGAGCTGTGGGGACTTTGGGAGGGGAGACAGATGTTGGTGCTCAGCTCAGAGACTCAGAGACTCTCTACACGGGACTTTTCTATCTAATACACCCCATAGTTGCTTGTGAGTTATCTGTATAAAGAAGAGGAACTAGGAAATATGTTATCTGCAAGAGTAGATCACTGGCAATTTCTGCCTAATCCTGTCCATGAACTATTATAAAACTGTGAACTTGTGGAGGCCAAGTGAATGAGGCATAACCACATCTATCCGTCAAAAGATGCTAAGCATTTTGAATAACATAATTTCAATTCATTGCTGAATCATTTAAAAAGACCCAAAAGAGGAGGAATTTCTTTCTTTAATCTCAACAGAAAATGAGCATTATCAATTAGGAATTATTTAAACTATGCAAAAATAGATATTCTGAAAATAAAAGGCCAAGTGAGAATAAAAGCAAGGTTATTATTATCTGAATGTCAAATCAAAAGAGAAAATAATAAACTGGCCATTTGACTTAACATGAAATGTGTTTGTAATCCAAATTTGAAATATCTATTTTGATAATCATTTGAGTGGGTGGTTTCTCCCTGACCTCTTAAAACTATCTTCATTCTCCAACCTCTGTTAGTTTGAATATGAAAAAAAAAAAGACTAGATTGTATTTGCTTTCAAATCACATGATGAGGGAAATGGATGTGGCTCAAGTGATTGGGTTTCCATCTACTATATAGGAGGTCCAGGGTTCAATTCCCAGGGCTTCCTGGTGAAAGGTGAGCTGACCTGAGCAGAGAGCTGGAGCAGCAAAATGATGCAACAAAAAGAGACACAGAGGAAAGACAGTAAGAGAAGCAGCAGACCAAGGAGCTGAGGTGGCGCAAGAGATTGTGCGCCTCTCTCCCACTCCGGAAGGTCCCAGGATGGGTTCCCAGTGCTGCCTAAAAGAGAAATCAAGCAGACACAGAAGAACACACAGAGAGCAGACAACGAGTGCAAAACAACAAGGGTGGAGAGAAATAAATAAATAAATCTTGGGGGACAGATGTGGCTCAAATGGTTGGGCGTCCGTCTCCCATATAGAGGACCTGAGTTCGATCCCCAGGACCTCCCCATAAAAAAAATAATAATAATAAATAAAATAAATAAATCTTTAAGAAAAAAATCACATGATGCACATCCAGTCTTTATAAAGAAAAGTATTTTGGTATCTGGGCACCAGTGAGGATGTAAAGGCAGCTGCCAATGGGCTGAGACTTTATCAGGCCCTTGTGGCCTGAGCCAGATTCTGTAACTTGGCCTCACTGCATATCTGTGAAAACACACACAGTAACACCACAGACCTAAACAGCCAATTGCTTGCATTTTCTTTCAGGGGAGGGGGTTGACGTGGGTGGCCTGGAAATGATGCAACCGGTATATCAACTAATGATGCAGTTAAGTTTCCTGATGCATCAGGAATGAAGATACTTCCTGAAGAACAAAAGTAATCTTAGGTTTTCAAAGGGCAGGATAGCGAGAGAATGTGTGTTCACTGCAGTTGTTGGTTTTCAGAGTGTGAAAATCAGAATTCATCAGTTGATACTGACCTTGAATTCGTTTTGGATAAAGAAATATCTCTGTTGGTATTCTCCCTTGCAATAAAAAATTCCCAATTGGATGCCATTTTGTACTTATTAAACTTAAAAATGTAAAGCCCGGTGAGAAAGAGCAAGGGTTCTGGAGTTGACAAATCTGAATTCGAATGCTGCAGAATAAAGATGTAATGGTGTAATGGTAGGTGAGAGCTCTACACATCCTGCTTCCTAATATTCACTAGCTCTGTACTCTTGCACAAGTTATGTCTACTTTGCCTCAGTTTCCTGATGTGTGAGCTGGAAATTCTAGGACTGTTGTGAGGAACACATGAGCTAACGCAAAAAAAGATTTTTAATAAGAGTGTGTGGTGTCTACAGTAAGCATTTAATAATGGTCAACTGTCATTCTGTAAAACAGGGAAGATGATAAGACCAGCTACACTTCATAAAGCTGTTTTAAGGCTTAAAAAAGACAATGCATAAAATGCTTCGCACACTCCCTTAAAAAATGCTCAACAAATGGGGTGGAATTACTATTATAGGTCCACATAATTAAAGACGGTAAGTAAAACTCGCCTACAGATGTCTATTCATGCAGCTCTTTCTTAGCAACACTGATGCACTCAGTTCTCTATCTACAACCATCCAGCTATAGAGCTTTTAGAAAACTGCATAACTTCTGGGGTCCTCAGTTTCCATAGCTATAAAATAGAAAAATGAGATGATCAAAGGCCCTTTCAGCTCGAAAACTGCAGGATTCTGTGATTCTTTAGTTATAGTTCCATGGATGTGTTAAGAGTAGGAGGGACAAAGAGAATTCACCGTTTGTGCTCTCTCCTTCTGGAACATCCTGTGCCTGTAGAAACATTTGCGATTCTAAGCCATTAAGAAAATAAAGGGTAGTGGGCTGGATGATCATTTATAGGCGAGCCCAAGAAACCAGCATTCAGTATTACGCTGACTGCTCACGAGAGCTGAACACGGATTGTACTCTTACTTGTGTGCCTTGTATCTGCGTATTGCAGGTCTGCTTGTTTACGAGCTGTTACTCTTGGGCCCAGAATGGAAATAAGAAATGCACAAACTCCAAAGATGATTATGGTCAGCAAATTTGTGAATAAATCAAGCATATTTTTGTATTCTCCCTGCTCCCACCAGTGTTCGCAATGCTGCAGTGATCTATTGACATGTCTAGGGCTGAAATGTTACAGGAACGGAGCAACAAAGACTGGGCAAAGTCTTCAACCGTGCCACCCCCACCCCACTGTGAGCTACACCTGATCTTCTGGAGGAGAGCCATAAAAAAACCCCACTCAAATTTTAGGGCTTTGATGCTGAACAAGTTAACAGGCTTTGTAGAAAAATGCTAGCAGTTGAATATCAAAGTTCTTAGCCTCTTCTAATAATGAATAGTGATACCAATAAATCAATTTAAAGGCTTTGAGCTATAAGGTCTTGATTTCAGCTTTAGGTTTGCCTGTAGTTCTGTCACCTTGGGCAGTTCACCCTCTGTAGCTAGACCTCAGGTTTTTTTCATCTATAAAATGGCAAGGGTGGGATATGGGGCAGTAGAACTAGATGACTTCTGAGAAGCCTTTGAATTCTGACTCTAATCATATTTTCATTAAAATAAAACTGTTTCTGGGATAGACCTTGACTGCTAGAGGCCAAGGCACCATATGCCTGTGCTTGCTCAGAAGACAAGCTCTGCTCAGGAAGAAAGTGAACTGTTAAATGCTCTTTCAGGCCCAGGCTTCTGGATGTATGGCTGTCATTCCCATTACCTATTAATATGAGAAAACCAGATGTCCCCTGAGATGTCACTGTTCTCCTCCTGCCCTACTGCAGCCAGATTGAACCCTGTAATAGTCTATGTTTTGGCAAGTCACCGGGTCTCTATTCATGCTGTTCGTTTGCCTGGAAATTATTCTCTTTGTTTCTTTACCTGTCTCCTTAGCATCTCTAATGCCATGTGATTAACAGCTCAGACTGCACTGAACCACCATGGGCAAGAGTCTGCCACTCTGAGTTCCATGGCCTCTGGAACTTTCTCCTTTTGGGGCATCTACCATACTGCATTGTGATGGTTTGCTGGTCTGCTCTTCTTCCCTCCACTGGGAAACGGATTCTGTGTACTTGCTCACCACTGTACAGCATGTGCCTAGTGCATTGCCTGGCACGTAGGAAGGTGTACAAGTGGGGAGATGGCAGGACTGAAGCCTATTGTGTGTGTTCTGCTGCAGGCAGCATCACTGTGGAAGGCAACTGAGCACAGCGGAAGCAGCAGGAGGTTAGAATTTTGGATTTTTCTAAGGTCACCTCTGAGCATAAGATGCAGCCCAGAGTAACTCATTAAACCTCTCGATCAATCACTTTTTGCATGAGTAGTTAAGAGGCGATAAAGTGAAATGATGCATGTCTGTAATGCGTCATAAATATCATGTGGCATCGAGGCTGGCTCTCCGTGTATGTGTAATAGTGAACTAAAGCAAGAAAGCTGGGCCTTTGGCACACATCTCACTTTCTAGTTTCCCCTTCTTTGCTGTGATTTTCATGCACCTTCCTGCAGTCCTTTTTTTGCAGGAATTTGCAAGTGCTAGCCCTCCTAGCAGAATGTCCAGGTGAATAGAGTGCTATAAGACTGAAAAAAAAAATTCTGCTAAAAGCAGTTACCTTCTCTAGGACCAAAGGAATATACCAAGGGCTAGGGTAGGTTCTACTTGAGGGCATGGGACTTCCATTCCCTGTAAAACATGCTTGGCATTCTCTTCTAACTGCTCCCAAAGCAGTCCTGCTTTAATTTCCCCTGATGTCTAAGAACCAGACGCACCCATTCTTGGAACAAGACTTTCTTACATGAGAACAACAATAACAGCAAAAAGAGTCCACCTATAAAGCTGTCTTATGCCTTCTTCCCAAAACTAACTCATGTTATAGATTTCATTGACCAGGAATGCTTTTCTGTAATCCTTTCTTTCTCCCAAATTATGTCATATCCTAATTATACACTCTTAAAGCATTCTGTCCATTTCTATCATATTACTTAATTACATCTATAATTAAATAATTATTGGTGTAATTACTTATTTAATGTCTATTTTTCTTGGTAGATTAAAAACTGTACAAGGGCAGAAGTGTGTGAGCAGTGTTTACCCCTGGAATGCCAGTATCTTGTGCAATACCTAGCATTACCTGGAAGTGACGTTCGACAATTATTTGTTGAATGGATGATTATAAAATGATGTTTTCCATATCGAGAGATTTGAGAATCAGAGGCTCACATCACATAAGAAAATATGCACCATTCAGCTGTCTAAATGGCACATTTAACATTTGAAATAGAAGTGCCAGTATGCATCTGCCAAGATGGAGTTTGGTAAAATAGCACACCCATTGAAATAAACCTATAGGAGCAAACACTACTAATTTGAATTCCTTAGAGGGAATGTTCTAGTAGACTATGAATCACGTTATATTCTAGCAACTTGCCTTTCATTGTGTTTTTCTTCCCTACCAGATCAGGATTTCTTGTGGAAGAATATTGCTTATTCAGCTTTGTGACCACCCTGCCCCTATAACAGTATATGGCAGGGAATATACTTTGATGGAGTATTTGTTGAATGAGTGAATGAATGAATGGATGAACTAAAGACATATATAGAGATAACTAAAGAAATGGGTCTGGACCATAGGACGCAGCTAAATCATCCATAAACGCCTTCACTTAGGTATGGGGAAGCCTAATATATCTGTTTCTGACTGTGTTTCACCTCTATTTATTATTAATAAATGACTTCCATAATAAACATGACTTTTCTTGGAAACCGACTCGATTTTCAGGAGGTAGAATGTGCTGTGATGAATTGGGAAGGAAAAATAGCAGCTGTCCCGGGAGTAGGTGCCTTTCAATTTAGTTTAAGTATGCATGTTCATTCACACACACACATATCCGCGTGCGTGCTCCAGCGAAAATCCATAAGTCTCTCTTTCTCCGTATGTGCCTGACAGAAGAAGCCGGAGCTGGGACGTGCCTCATTTGGCCAGGCTGTCACTCACCATTTTGTTCATTAGAGGGAAATGAAGTCCAATTCCAAGCATCCGGGGGACACAGAGTAATTGGGCTCTCCAAAGCCTTTTCACTTAATTTGCTCAAGTTGTATTTATTTTTCAGAGAATTAGGTGTTAGCAGTTGACGGACAGAACATCAGAAAAATGAAGGCAAATGGACAAGCTAATAGAGAAAATGATGTGACTCTCCCTCACTTTTCTATCCTGGCTTTTCCTCTGCATGCCAGCCCCTGCTTTCTTTCTCCCTCTTCCCGGGCCTGCCTCACTGCACGGTTTGTCTTCAGAACTCTGCAATTGTGGCCACAGTATGGTCACATGGTTGAAAGCCCTTCTGCTGACCTGGGCTCACTCTCTGATGGGCTGGTCTGGAGTTTCCTGTTCAGAAAGCCCCTCAACATCGTGTGCTTCTTTAACTGAATCTCTTCTTTTTTACTAACATAGCCATGGAAACTGAACTCAAAGGGACATGCCTTATTTGTTGTCCTGCTGCTTCCTAGACCCCCTAAATTGGAATTGAGTAAGGAAATGCTTTAAGAGGAGTTGAGGTTCTTACATGCATTACTATTTCTTTTTCATCTGGAGGGAGTGTGGGAGTGGGATGTAGGTATTTTTTTGTGAAAATCAACCTGCTCCCTAACTCAGAAAGACCTGGGTTCAAATTCTACTTCTACAACCTAATAGCTGTATGAACTTGGGATGTTTACTTTACCTCTCTGAACTGGCTTTACTGAATATAAAATACTTTTATGAGCTTACTGAGGATTAAATGAAGTACCTAGTACCAAACAGGTACATAATAAGGATGATTTGGATCTCTGCACCTGTTGGTGTCCTCCAGTAACATACTCCTACCCCAAACTTTTAATCATTGTCATATTTGTCTTACCCCCTTATGACTGGATGGGGCTGGGGGGAATCCAGCCATGGAAGAAAATAAAAGAAGTACTAGGAGGTCTCTCTACTAACTACAACTGCCTACTAATTAAGATGAAATGAAGTACCATTCAAGATAGAGGTTTGCTTCCTGGCAACATAGCTTTCTAATCATTAGCTGATTGATGACCTTGTCAGAAGAAGTCAAATATTCCTGTAATTGCTGAAGATTCCATGTGTTGATTTCTTCAGTTTCTTCCTTCTTACAATGGTTTTCTGGAGCCCAGGGATGGGATGGTGGTTATTTTATTATTTCTAGGGATTCTAAATGAGACCACAGCTCCTGGCTGCCAACAATCCACTCTCCGAGCATCGTGCTCTATTGATTCCTCTAGGAATTGAACCCTACGAAGTCCTGAGATGGCTTTCCCATCCATCTGGACCAATGGGACTTCACAGCTTCCCACCTGGGAAAGATGTGTTTCCCATACCACAATGGGATTTTGTCAATAAAATACCCTTGGGTCCCTAGGAATCAATTTTCTCACACACGGTCTACCTATAAGCCAGAGGAGATGTGAGTGTATGAGTGTTGGGGAGGGAGGGGCATGAAAAGCCTGAACCCTTTCCATCACTCTGACCACACTCTCACTTTGGCATCAACAGAGTGGGAAATGGTTCCCAGGAGGGAAGCTGAGGTACTCAGAGGCTTTTCTACATCACTTTTAGCCATGAGTCATGCACCAGAAGGCGTTCCCAGGGTGGGGAGCCATCCAGTTTTGTGGCAAAACTGAGTTCGATTAACTGTTCCTCAAAGTGCGATAATCATTGCCTGAGACAAAAAAAATAAGGATCATTTCCATCACCCTCATCCCATGGTGCTTTTCACACCTTATCTCTTAAAGCTTGCAACAGTCTTGTGAATTAGGCAACACTAACGCTTGAGGAGTGTGAGCATTTGACCCAAAGTCACAAGGATTTGAGGGCAGGACTGACCGACTCTAAAACCGGTGATGACAAATACTCTACAGGGGCCAGGTCGCAGTCCAGATGCAGGAGCCCTGGGCACACAGGACTAGCCTACCTGCTGTCATCTTTACAAATGACATTACTGAGAGCCTCTGAAAGGCTAGGGTGGCAGTAGCACAGTGAGACTAGGAGTCGGGGAGTCTGGGTGCCTAAGCTGCTTGAACCTGAGCAGGAAAACAACCCCTTCCCAATCAACCAAACCAGCAAGTACAACAAAAAAACTCATGTCCCCTTTTTGCTGTTCCACATCTGAGGCGGTGTGACATCCTTAAGGCTGTATATGTTCTGCCCCCTTCTTCCTCCACTGCCTCTCAGACCTCACGACCTACCACTCTGCCCCATTGCTCATCCTTCCAGCCAGGCAGACGACTTTGCTCTTCAGCTAATCTGTCAGGCTCATTCCCCCATTGCCTGTTTCCTCTGCCTAGAAATTTCTTTTCCAGTGCATGGAAACTCCTTACTTTCTTCAAGCCTTTGCTCAATTATCTCCCTTCCAAGGTGGCCTATCCTGAGTACCTTATTAGAAAGGGCAACCTACTCTCCCCAAACCACAGCACTTTTGATCCCCTTTACTCTGTTCTACTTTTTGTTTATCTGAAGCACTTGCCATCTTCTAAGAATCTATATGATTTACTTCTTTACTATGAGTGTTGCTATCGTCTGTCTCCTGCTAGTACACAAGTCCTATAACTGTGGAGCTCTCTGTCTGTTTTATCCACCTGCCCACAACAGTGTGTCTGACACATAGTAGGAACTCAAAACATAATTGTTGAAAGAAAGGCTGGACTAAGGAATCTTGTTTAACATTTTTGAAACACTCAGATCTGTAAACAATGAATGAAAAATCCAGCTGTACCTTTGGAGTCCAATGTTGTGGTGAAGAGAGCATCTGACTGTTTTAATAGATAAGAGCTAGAAGACCACAGAGCAGCTTGGGAAAATTAGCTTCTGAGAACCTATTTTCTAGAAAGCATCCCTGCCTTGGTTTCATAGCTTGCTTCTTCTAGTCCGTACCTTTCAAATGAAAAGCTTGTTTAATATTCCCAATTAATTCACAAAGGAAAGTTTGCAAATCACCATAGAAAATAGAAACACAAGGTTACAATTACAAAATACATATTTAATTTTGATTTGGGCTGAGAGAAAATATAAAATTGAAAAAAAAAACCTTATAATAATAGAAGTGATAGTAATAAAAATCGTCATAAAACAATAGAATACTTTATGTGTGAATCCAGAAGCATGGTTACGTCCCAGCTTTATTCTCTAAAGAGGGCAGCAGAGTCTGATTATTCTCCCATCTTCACTTCCACTCCCTGGCTCTCTATTTCTGTCGTTCCTGGGTCTTGTTCTTCCATATGTCCCTCAAACTCTTATGCTCAGGTCAATTGCCCTTAACAAAGCCTTCCTTGATACCTCAAGGCTGATACCGTTTTTTCGTTCATTTGTTTTAGTGCCTTGCACCAGTTTCTACCCTTATACATTAAAAGTTGTGTAATGCTGCAGTGTGACTTGGCAGATTGCAAAAATGGCCACAAAATCCTCCACACCTCTATGCAGCCACTTTGTAAGGTGACTTTGCTGCCACTCCCAACGAGAGGTGGAGTCTGTTTCTTTATTTCCTGAATCTGGGTTTGGCCACCTGACTGTGTTGGGCAATGGGACATCAGGAAACCTGAGATAAGGAGAGGCTCTGCAGCACCTGTCCACTGGGGCTTGCCCCCTTGCTGCTCTTGGGACACCTTTGACTTCCTCTATAAAACGAGCCCCTGCTAGCCAGCTGGATGACAGAACTGTAGGGCCAAGTCTCTCCATTACCCCAGCCGACATCAAGCCAACTGCCAGACATTTGAGTGGGGCCATCCGGTCTCTATGGAACCCAAAGTGACCTCAGAGATAAGCCAGACCAGCCTGGGTCAGAAACATGTCTTAGTCCATTCATAGAGTCATGAAGACACAATAAATGCTTGTTGAAAACCACTAAACTTTGGTGGTAAAAACAGTAATAAACGGGCTGTACATTACTATCATAATATAAGGAGGTGACGACAGTCTCCAATGCAGGAAAGGAGACTTTTCACTTTTGAATCCTTTGGGGCTCCTGGGATTTTCCGCAGGCCAAGGTCGGTTGAATTGAATGGGATTGAATTGAAGATATTCTCTCAAATAGGCCAGAGCAGGGTTTTTCAAATTACCCTGCTCGATGATTTGGTAATTTCAAATTTCAAAGTTGTTCCTAATAGTTGAATTATAAAGAAAACCATATTAGGCTCTTTAAGGATGGCTTTAATAGAGTAATAATGATCATCATAATAATGAATAATTAACAAGACACCTTTTCATTTGTAACCTCATTGCATAATGAACTTGTAATGTAGAAAGACAGGCCTACAGGTTAGAATTAAAGTTGAAAATTCAGTACTTGAGAGCAACATTATTTCAAATGTGACTATCCTCGGAAGGGAGTACAGACATTCTTCATAAATTAATTTTGCAAAATGAAGGACTTTAGTAATAATTTGAGGATAAAATATGCTATGAAGGTATAATATTCCAATGTTAATAATAATAAAAATAAAGACAACACCCAAAAGGACCAAATGAACCAGTGTATAAAATTGTAAAGGTTAATTTTAATCCACATTTTTAGATTCACAGGCTGAACTTTTGCCTATATATACATATCACATCATTTATGATAGAGAAAGTTTAAAAGCTTATGCTAAATTCATACACTTTATGTGTTGTACAAGTGTATAAACACATGTACTTATTTTAATGTGGGTATAATTATTACTGAATTGTAGCTTTTAATGGGAAGATCATTAGGGACAGTTAAATCTGACTGCATTTAGCTTTCATTGAGACTCAGAAATTATTTTTTCAAAACGTTCAGTTTTGAAAAAAGGCAAACTGTGTTTGTCTCGAATAGTCTTTTCTTAATTTTTTAGACTGGTGTTTTAAGGCAAATTTAATCCATATAGTTCATACTCATTTACACTTAAATTATCCAACTAGAGCTTTTAACAGCTATTTAATGTCCCAGACACCTTTTGAGCTTTTAAAATGAGCTCCTAAAAGCCTTTTCCATCTCTTCCACCCTCCTCTCATCAGCTTAAGAGGTTGCATTTTTCTCAGAGTAAACAAATTGAATACTGAAACTTTGAATTATTTTTCCTCTCGGTTTATGACCTATGAATGTAAAGTGGCTTTCACATGTGACATAACTAATTTTCCCATCCTTGTGAGTCAATATAGGGTGTGTGTCACATTACACTTACTTATGAACAGCTATATAGCTGGGAAATGAGGCAATCTCTGGACTCCTCATTGGGTATCCATAGCATATAAATAGATAATTACAGAATCTCAAACTTCTGTGACATTTTTCGTCTGAAAATTGCCAAAGCTGCCTTTAGAATGACATAAGCATACATCTTAGAACTTGCCATAGACACGACAATACCTAGTTCTATCTCTAAATACATTTACATGTTGCCGATATGGGAATGTAAAAACCGGGGAACCAAACTTCTTCCTCCCAGATTATCTTTGAAGCACAGAGGGGTTAAAGAAAAGTTCATATTTTGAATGTGTGTGCATGTGTGTGAGATGATAGAGATTAGAGATAGAGTTGATAGAGATAGAGTTAGAGATAGAGACAGAGATAGAGATAGAGATAGAGATAGAGATAGAGATAGAGATAGAGATGGAGATAGAGATGGAGAGAGAGGAGCTGAAGATTTAAGAATTGCACAAACACCTATCTCTTTGGAATTGAATTGAATGGCCATTCATGGCTAGGATTTGAATTTTATGAACCCTAGCAATTCTTTCTCCCCAGACTAGCCTTCATACCTTCTGTTTGTATTGTACCTACTCATTTGTATTCTTCCACTGTCCTCACAGATAGCTGATAGCCTATTCCTGGATGTTCCCAAAGTCATTTTCCTAATTTCCCTTGTCTAGAATTAGTTCTAATCTGGATACTCAATGTATTCTCTGTCCTATACCCAGGATCCACTGCAGCATGTTTTTATATCTGCAGAGTGGTGAAAAAACATACATCATCACTGGCCTAGGGGAACATTTAGCAAAGCAAGGGAAGAAATCCCTCTGGAAGGAAATTCAGAATGAGCAGACAGGGCAGGTCAGGACTGACCGTCCACTTTGATTCCTGAAGGGAGTGAGCTCGTAACCAGGCGGCCCTGGTGAGAGCCATGCAAAAGCTCAGAGGGGGGTCTCCCCCCAGTACCCCAGCCCTCCTGCCACCTGGAGAGCCAGCGATAGCTGCTGTTCTGGATGGCTGCCTTTTCCTAATAAGACTTTTCACAAGCCTCTAAATGACGCTGCCTGCCCAGTCCCATTTCAGTTTACCCATTTCCTCAGAATGTAATCTCACCTCCTCACTATTGGATTCCTTCAGGGCCTTGTAACTGATGAATGGAGGCCGCCGGAGGAGGGGGCAGGAGAGAACGAGTGTCCAGGCAGGACAGAAATCACAGAAGGAACTATTTAAAAAACCATAGGCAATTTTGGATTTCGGGTTGCAAGTGGATCTCAGAGAATACATAGTGCAATCCTCAGCTGGTATTTGATTTCCCACCCATAACTGTCCTGCCTCTGCTGGGGCACCGTATATGACAGGGAACTTCCTCCCTCCCTCCACGAGTGACTTTCTTAGAAAGTTTCTCCTTTGTGTGGAGTTGACATTTACCAGAAACTGGCTCTACAAGCTGCTACCTAGACCCTTGTGTTTGATAAACCCCGACAGGGAATTCCTTCATTAGATCACCCAGTTGTAAAATAGCAACAAGCCACTCTAGCAACAGAAGCTTAAATATATATGTATATATATTTAAGTTATTTTTTTCCTGAGACCTTTGGCTGGTATGTTTTGGACGAATTTGTTCGGAACACCTCAAACAGAAGTGCTACAGGCCCTTGTCTTGATATCCACCCTCCACCCAAGAGAATGAGGGGATTCATTCATCAACTCGTCAAAAAGTAGAAGAAGCGGCAGTAACATATATAGCCATATCTACCATTTATTGCCTACTCCATATATTTTATATTCATTATCTTATTTACTCCTCATACCATCTGTGTGAGATTTATATGGCTCATTATCCCTACTTTATAGAAGAAGAAATTGAGGCTCAATTACAATACCAATTCTAAGCCACACCTCCCCTAAGTTATATAACTAGGATTTAAAATCAGAACTATCCAAATGTGAAGGCAATGTTTTTATAACTATCATACAATAATTTATGGATATATACACACACACACCATATATATGTACAAATATGCATATATATGTATTAGGGTAAATCTGTTTCATTGTGGTGCTTATACATAAAAGTAAAATATGCTTTTATATGCATATGTATGAGCATGTAGGTAATCTGTATACATACAAATATATGCAATGCACGAATAAATATATACATATACAAATAAGTATCTATATAAATATGTATGTGGCCATAGTAGATATTGGGAGGGGGGAGTGTAGAAATACAGTTCAGCTTGGTTTAACCCATAGATTGGTGTTTATTTGTTTTTCACCCAAGTGGCTCCACTCTTCCTCATCTTTATAGGAGCTTAGTCATTTTCTTCTCAGGTAACAGAAACAGGCCCTCCCCTTCAGGGCTGTAGCCCAGTTGCATTAAACCTACCAGTCTCTCTGATTTCCAGTCATTCTCTTCCAGGTCTCTCTCTCTAAACTTTTCTAGACTTTTCTATCATCCAGTTTGCTGTTCTTCCTTTCTTATCCTACTTGCTTCTGTTTATTTGGTGCCCCTTTGGCTGCCTCCCTGCAAACTCCTCCACACACAAATCACTCATTTTTGAATGTTCATTTTTCAACATGGCTCACGCTTCTAGTCTATGGGTAGAATGGCGGGTCCATTGTCTTGCTTCCAGTCCATGGACTCTTGGGACCTCCTGAAAATCTGCCTTATCCTTCAAGCACAAGGGGGCACGCCTGGGTGTGGTGGGGGTAGCTTCTCACAGGAGAGCAGAAGCTGGCCTCCGCATGCATCTGCCCTCCCTCAACCAGCGTGAAGAGCAGGTAACAGGAGAGGTGGATTAGCCTGCACAGTGGGGTGCTCAGGCTGCTGTGCCTGGGCCCAGGGGGTCAGTGCCTTTTACATTTTCTTGTTCAGTGAAGCTCTCTCACAGACTGTCTCAGGGGAGAGGAGCGAGGCGAGGGAGACAAATTACACTGAACCCTCTGGGCTTTCTGGCAGAGGTTTAAAAGCTTTTCATCATCTGGCGGATTTCACTCAAGACTGGGTTCCTGTAAAGGGGTTCTTGCTGAAACCGCTTCAGCCTGGGGTTTTGGACAACTGGGATATGGGGATGCCAAGTGCATTTTTTTTTTTTAATTGCATTTTATTTTATTTTATTTTTTATTTTTAGTTGAGAAGAAATCATAGAGAATTCCAGGCTCGGAGTAATCCAAATTGGAATCAAGTTAAGAAGCAGCAGCTAAAAACCAATCCAGGAGTCTTTTTGACTTTGCTAGGGTCTGTCCAGCTCCGGAGATGCTGATAACTTACTGTGGGAGGGCAAATTCCAGCTTGTGTGGAAATGCAGGGCTTTAGATAAAAGAGGAATGAAGACTTGTAAACATTAAGTGACTGCCTGTGGGAAGCCAAGAAACATTTCTTTTGCTCACTAAGGGAGAAATGCTATGCAATATCCTGTCATATAGAAATGTTGAATTTCGGCTCCCCTAAAAGAAACAGAGGCAAGCAAAAGAATCTGAGTTGCTCAGAGACTAAGACAGAAAGTTGGTGTCATCCTGGAAAATTTGGTAATGGCTGTGTGCGGTCCATAGGGAAGAGTGGGGTGATGGATTCGTGATATCTGCAGCTGGCATGGGAAGGGGAAGTGTGGCCTTGGGCAATTGCCAACTCCGCTCTAAGATGGCTTGGAAGTTCCGTGCTCCCAGGATTGATGCGTTTTACTCTGGATCTGGATTTGCTAGAGTAAGAACCCTATAGCAGGTGCTCAGAGGTCTGTGGGATTGGCACTTATTCATGCTCAGCAGTTATACCAGGGCTCTTAGGGGCACTAAGTCTGTCCCCATCACACCACCGTAAAACTGAGTGCCCCAGCCAAACGTGAAACACCACAAGCCTATATTTTTTGTTATTCCTGGGGTGTAGTTGAATTTTGACTGATTTTATTTTCTTACCCTCATATGTTGCCTTAAAGGGATGCTCTATATTCTACATTTTAGCCCAAACTGTACTTTATGTTTCTCTGACCAGTTGCTTTCACTCTCATTACCATAGATAGACTCCGGATAAATAAGAGCTATTATACTTTTCTTGTACACAAGTATCAGAGAGGAAGGATGCAGCTTCTTCCAGCCCACTTCCATATCTAGTTGCTGGACACCATGATGTTTGGCTAATCACAAAACCGGCAGTCTTGGGGTTCTTGTAGGCACATTTTGGCAGCAATTTCATTATGGTAGAGGGGGAAATGTTCTATAATTGTGCTGTCCCATATGGTACCCACCAGTCACACATGGCTATCAAGCATGTGAAATGTGGCTAGAGCATCTGAGAAGTGGAATTTTTAATTTAGTTAACTTTTGCTAATTGAAACGAGTTAAATATCCACATGTGGTCAGTGAATACCTCATAGCAATGCTCCTCAAATTTTCCCCTGCATAAGAATCATCTGGAAGGGGTATTAAAGTATAAAATTCTGGGTCTCAACCCAGGAAATTCTGGCTCAGTAGGTCTGGGGTGGGATGTGAAATCTGTGTTTTTGACAAGTTCTCAGGTCATGCTGACACTGCAGGTCCAAGGGCCTCACATTGAGTCATCCTGATGTGGCACGCCGAGATGACTTTAACTGTGTGATTCTCAACCAGGGACAACTTTGCCTGTTGGGGGCATTTGGCAATGTCTGGAGACAATTTTTGATCATCTTCATTGGCAGTAGGGGTGGGCTGCTACTGGTATCTAAAGGGTAGAGGTCAGGGATGCTGCTAAACATCCTACGATGCACAAGATAGCCCTCATGACAAAAAAATTATCCAGGCCAGGCCAAAATGTAAATATTGACAAGGCTGAGAAACCTGCTAACTCTTCACACCAGTCAGATTCTTGCTGTCAATCTGGTTGCAGCAGAATCATTTATGTTCAATGGTAACTTGTGTCCTTGACAGACCATCACCTGACTCCTTGACCAAATATTGTAATGCATCCCATCCCTTCTGTGCTGAGACTGTTGCATGCCGAGAGTTGAATGCTGCCTGTGGAGTGTGGCATACGAGGTCCTTCTGGTTCTCACTGGCTCAGTTCAAATCCCAGCTTCCACCCTGGGGGACCAGGCAGCTCTGTACCACTGCGCCAGGTCTCAGGAGGAATACCCAATGGACAGGTAAAAAAAATGCCAGAGAAGAGGGAGAAACAGCTCTTCAGTCTCATAGAGGAGCAGGAAGGTGGGTGTCTAAGTTTCACATATTAATCCTATGAGATTTTGCCATTGAGAGAGCATTGGAGGTGCTAAGCTGAGAAGTACACTGGGAAAAAAAAAAAAGGCATAAGGGGGTATAGAAATGCCAAGGTTTCTGCTGTTCTTTCTAAGCAAAGCTTCTTTAGCTAAGCCTGGTCGAGCCCTGCAGTATCCTCAGCTCTCTTAGGTCTTCAAAATTGTGAGGGAGGAGACCCTGAAAGACGTGGTAAAGATCTTAAGGACTTGGAGATCAGAACAGTCAAAGGAGACTCCTGCAGCCCTTCCAGACATGGAGTGGGCAGAAGGATCTTCAGGAGATTCAGGTCACTTTTTTTTTTTTTTTAGAGATTTATTTTATTTATTTATTTCTACCCACCCCCTCATTGTTTGCGTTTGCTGTGTGATGGCCGCCTTCTTGTTTTAGGCGGCACCAGGAACTGAACCCTGGGAGGGAGGTGCCCAATCACTTGAGCCACCTCCACTCTCTGCTTTGTTGTGTCTCTCATTATGTTTTTCCTTGTGTCTCTTGTTGCATAGCTCACCATGCCTGCCCATCGCATCAGCTCGCTGTCTTGCTCGTCTTCCCTAGGAGGCACCGGGAACTGAACCCAGGACCTCCCATGTGGTAGGCGGAAACTTAATCGCTTGAGCCACATCGGCTTCACTCAGGTCACTTTTAACCTGCTTAAGGTAGCAAAAGCTGAACATTTTTTGTTTGCCCCAGATCTTAAAACCACACATGTATGCTGTCTTCACCACCACTAAATTCACACAAGTCTCAGAGCAAAGTCCTGCTCACAAACCACCCTTCTCCATTTTTAACCCCAAAATCTAAGGTTGTGGCAGGAGGCTCCGAATGCATAAAGGCCCCCCAAATCTAGAGACTCCTGCTCCCGTTGGGTCCATTGACACAGTGGTTTCCATCTGATTTCTCTGCTGAGCGGTGGAAGATCTAGGCCTCGTTGGTGAGTCACAGACGTGTAATTGGACTGCACGAACCTCACGGGTACATCGCCCTTCCATATTACTGTCGGAAATGAGACTCTGAAATCATTTAGCAACTATCTTCCCTGCCTGAGCCTGCTTTCCTTTTTTAGATCTCCGCACTATTTCATAAGACTCAGAGGCCTTCTTGAACACAGCTGCTGTCCCCAAGCCACACTTGTCTCTTCACACAAAGCATCTAGGGGTTGGACTCTTACCAGTTTTAAGCCTCCGATTGCTAATATACACCAGCTGCCCCATTAGCAGCTCAGGAGGGAGAGGGCCACAGGAAGTGGTGGCTCAGGGACAAGGGAATCGGCTCGTGGGAGGGTGAGTGGGGGCACAGATCAGCGTCTACAAGGAAAGCTGGTCCCTGGAATTATGGGCCTCTGTCTTAGTTCACCAGGGCTGCCATGACAAATACCACACACTGGTTTGGCTTAAACAACAGGAATCTATTGTCTCATGGTTTTGGAGGCTAGAGAGTCCAGCACAAGGACATGTTTTCTCTGCAGTCTGTAGCGTGCTAGTGGTTGACGGCTCAATCTCTGCTTCTGTCACATGGTCATTGTTGTCTCCTTGTACTTCCTCCTCTGGTTTCCACTGACTTCTGGCTTCTTCTGACTCACTGTGTCCAAATGTCTTCTGCTTACAAAGACTCTAGTCAACATGGATTATTAAGGCCCACCTTGATTCGATTTGGCCTCACCAAATAGGATCTTCAAAGATCCTATTTACAGATATGACCATCCCTTAACTAAGAATAACGCCTTCAAAGGCCGTGTTTACAAATGAGTTCACACCCACGGGACCCGGGATTGGGACTCCAGCACGTCTTTGTGGAGGACATGATTCCATCTCTAAGAGCCTCACACCTTGTAACCCTTCCCACAGCCTCCCAGACCCTCCTTTCCCCTTCACAGACTCTTAGCAAAGTCGCTTGGTCTACGACTTGGTTTCTGCTTCTCTAACACGAAGCCAGCACCACCTCCCTGAGTCGCTGGAGGTGTAAATTAGTTAACACTTATTACAGTACCAGCGCAGTTCCCCGTCGTAGTGGGCATTCAGTAAACCCTGAAACTCTCACATCTCTTGGCACGGCGTCCTAGTCATGGCTCACAGGTCGGACACCTGCCCCTGCATGGGAAAGTAAAGGGCAGGCTTTCCTCTGACTGGGAGTGAGGGGTGCACATGGGGCCACACCAGAGCTGCCTGTGGCCGTGTCGAGGCGTGAAAGGAATGCAGCTAAATGGGCCAGAGACACCAAGAATGCTGCATTCATACAGAATGCCGTTTTTACACCCTGGCTAATGAGTTTTGACCTGTGTGAATTTGGTCTCATCATTACACACCTCAGATTGCCTGCGAGCCAATCAGAATGATGCTGTGATGGCAGCCATTTCACAATCCTTGGTTATCAGAGAAGACACCACAGAAAAAATAACTAATGTTTTTCTCACAGAATATGTCTTCTGTGAGGGTTGTAGAGCTGAGGGAAGCTTTCTGTCCCCATTTGTCAGCACCAGCCCTATTGGCTTCTGCCCAAACTACTGCTACACAAGGTCAGGGCCAATCACATAAGGATTCAGAATCCCCAAATACATGCCCTGCAATCATTCCATGCCCAACAGGATCGAACACTCAGGGCTGATCCCTGGGGTGTGAGTGGGCAGGGCTGAAGTGACCAGGCTGGGAAGGTGAAGCTTGTGCAGATTCAGGGATCTGTGAATGATCCCAGAGCCACATACAGGTGAGGGGAGGGGCACATTGTAACTGAAATTGCACCCAAGGCCAGGTGTAGAAGAGAAAATGGGGGAGAACACTTCAGAGTTGCAGAACAGCAGTTAGAGCACGGGCTGGGGCTTGCTTCGTGGCTGACCCCTCACTAGCTACATCATTTTGGGGTAACCTGCTTAACCTCTGTGCATTTCAGTGTTCATTCCTACAAAGTGGGGCTGGAGACATCTCTGCCCTAAGAGTGGCAGGGATTAAATGACATAAAAGGACAGGCAACGGGATTTTCTGGGGGATGAGGCACTCTGCTTGTAGGACTTTTCAGTAGGCTGCTGCTGTGCTGAAGGGGTCAGGGTCCCTTCCAGCAGCAAACCCACACCTGGAGGATGACGATCGGTGTCACGGGCAGTGGGGTCTGTCTGTTTCTAGAATTTAGGCTGGAAATGCAAGCAGGTGGTGGTAAGTGGCTGAAGAGGGCTTGAATATAGCCACACAGCCCTGTCTGGCCTCTCAAGCATTATAAATTATGTAGCTGTCTTCATCTATTATTCAGCATAATTTATTTTGGACATTTACATCAGCAGTTTATATAAATAATAAACCAGTTGACAAAAGAAGGAGGGGAAGATTAAAATGGACATGCGTGGAAGTGCTGGTGGGGGGTTTGCGAGGCACAGAGGGGACGATGCGTGTCATTCATCAAACACACACCGGGCAGTGACAGGATAAGACAAGAGGGCAGGTGGGGAGGCACTTGGAATGATAACGACATCTGCTTAGCCCTCCCCAGGTCCCAGCAACAGGTACTCTGGCCATTTGGGTTTTGCTTGGGGAATGGCAAATCTTCTACCTCCCCAGAAATTACAAGCAGTGGGAGCAAAGGGCAGCGTCCCATGCAGATGCAGCCAGCCCAGCCCTAAGGGGATCAGCCTGCAGTGTCAGCGAACACCAATCTGGGGAGAGGATGGTCTCGGCACCTGTCCTGTATGTGCCTTGCAGAGCCCAGTGGCCAGACAGCTCCTGCCTGGGAAGGAAGCTTCTCTCAGCGAGTTCAGTGGCTTAACCACTGTCCTCGTTCACCATCCCCATGCAGGGATTTCAGATTTGGAAATGGCTTTGGGCGTCAGTCTCCTGTGTGCAGGAAAGTACTTTAAAACGAGTTCTGGGGCCCTAATGATGAGGAGATGAAGGGAGAAGGATAAAGAGTAGGAAGAAATGGTTACGATTCTTTCTGGATCCCCACCTACTGTAGCTTTTGGTAGAAACGATGTAGCGGACAGTATTTTTTTTCCTAAGGATTCATTTTCCTGCTCTAAGCCCCTGATGTTCTCCCCACCCCATCCATATACTGTGTAGCAGGGTAAAAACACAAAACAGAACAAAACAAAACAAAAGTGGACAGGCAGAGGATGCTGAGTCAGGAAAGAGACCAGGTCAGGGGTCATAAGGAAGAAACTGCATCAGGGGACCACTTCGAAAAAGGAAACCGTGGTTATTTTTGGCAGAATCAATAAAAGGTTTTGTTTTGTGTTTCTGAAACCTGCAGGGTACGACTGGAGACAGTTACGAAGCACACGTTTTTCTGTAGCAGAAAGAAAGATGTTTCCATTGTTTAAAAAAATAGAAATGCATCCCTGCCTTACCTAACTTACGGATCAGTGAGCGTGCCTCAAACTGAAGCTTCCGCGCTAACTCTTTGCCATTTCGATTTTGAAGGCTGTCTGTCTGCCACAGAGGACCCACCAGCTCCGGTCATTAGCATCCAAGTGTTAAGCCAGAGGAGTGCAATCTGGGAAAACCACCAACGCAGCCAGTAAGCTGCAATTTAGTTCATAGGCACCCCTTGTAGACTCTGGGTTTGGCCAGTGTATTTGGGTAGAGTGGATGGTGCCTGTGGTGGGGAAACAGAGGAGGATTGGGGTGGGGGAGTGCTGGGAAGAGCTCATTTGCAAGAACTGCCCAGCTGAGATAACATTGGAAATGAAAGCAAGAAGGTCCAATGCTTTGTAATCCTCCAGCAGCTGCTCACTTTGGGCCGAGATGGGGAAGCAGCACTTTGCCATTAGTGCCTGATCCAAGAGTGGCCAGCCGTGGTGTCTGGTCTCCCTAAGCCACCTCCGAGGGGGCTACTCAGCTGTGTCCTGGGGAAACTGAACAAGAGAAGAAGAACAAGATGGCTTGTAGGTTCCGTCCATGTGTGCAGCCCCTGGGATGCCCCTGCAGATGGACCTGGCTAGAGACAGTGATATCTTGGACGGCTCCACTGTAGCTCAGTGCCCAGAAAGGGCAGCTGGTGGGCTTGTTTTACCGTTCTTCAACCTGTCGCTGCATAAGTCTTAACGAGTTATCCATATCCCAGAGATGCGGATTATGCCTCAGCTCAGAGCACAGAGCTACCCTCCAAGTGACCAAGCTCACAAAAGAGATGCCAGCATCCCTGGAACCCCGCCCAGTACTACCTGGAACTGGTTATCGTGAGGGCTGAGAACTCACCCCCGCAGGCCCTGCAGGCTACCCACCACCCTCAGGCCAGGAGATCTCCTACTTGAAGAAGAATGATCTTTTTCTATTGCTGTAAAATTACAGACACAACCAAACTGACTTTGAACATATTAATGATACCAGATGGTTTCATAAAATGTAAATAGAGCAATAAAAATACAAATGGGGCCCTCCCAGTAATTAACTTTTGATTTACACAGTCCGAAGAGAATCGAATCAATATTGCATTTCTAACATATTAGGTGGTAATCCTTACTCGATCGTTCTTCTAGCTCAGCCTTGCTGTCTTTCCCACTTCTCTGACCCTCCTTCCCAAGTTGAGAGGTGCTTTTAAGTTTCTTAGTCCTGAAGAGTTGAATAAACGTTTGCAGTCATCTCTCTGGAATATGTGTCAACAGGCTGTCTAATTAAGATGGCCATGGAGGATTTGGGGGACATAAAGTGTTATATAAATGCATATTATTCTTGTTATAATAATTACACAATAATAATAACTCAGCTTGTTGGGGGCATTTTTACAGGAGTAAATGTTCTCTCATTTATTTGGCAATCATGTGCTTTGCTATTTATGGATGGAAAGTGTTATTTGATGCCAAGGTCAGGTCACTTTATGAAGCCAACTGAGTAGAGATACACCCTGAGTTCAGGAAGATTCACAAAACCACAGTAACAAAACCATAAAGGAACTGAATCTACTCTGTTGTACCAGGGACTGAGGTAGGGGACTATTCTGGATTCAAATATTGGCTTCTCTACTTATGGCTGTTTGACCTTGGGCCAGTTACCTGACCTTTCTGTGCCACAGTTTCCTCTTCATTAAAATGAAGATATCAATTTTATATCCCTCAATGGGATTGTTGTAGGAATTAAATGAGTCCACACAAGTAATGCACTTAAAAGAGTGCCTAGCACATATTAAATGTTCAATAAGTATAGCTGCTGCTACTGTGACCAAAAATCCTACAATTAGAGCTTAAAGAGTCCTCTAGAGATTGTGTAGTTTGGGCTCCACATAATGCAAAATGAAACAAAACAATACTGACGGCTATGGATTTACAGTATCCAAGATCACCTGGGTAGTTTTGATCGAGGATTTGTGTTACTTCTCTGGAGGTCCTTTAAGAATAAACCTTAAGTTATAGCATGTTAGATTTAGATTGGTAGAGTTTCCAATCTAAATTAGGCATAAGGATGGATTAATGAAAATCAAGATGGAAACTACATTGCTTAACAACAAAAGCAATGAACATTTAAGAGTCCTAATATATACCAAAGGTTCTTCAAAGAACTTTTCATGCAATAATTCACTTAATCCTCAAACTGCTCTATGCAGTAAGTATTGTTATGTGTGTCATTTAACAAATGAGGAAACTGAACAGAGAGGTTAAGTTACTTGTGCCAGGTTGCACAGCTATTAAGTGGTGGAGTTGGGATTTGAAATTTTCTGGGCTGTCTGAAGAGCTCTCTAGAAGAGTGGGTTATCAAGCTGGCAAATAGTCTGGATGTACCCCAGAATAATTTTCTGCGAACCCTATGATTCCAGCTACAAATATTTCCTAAGTCCCCCTCCCCTCCCCCACTCCTGGATTGTGTCAGGTGCTGGGTCAGGCCCTGAGGACACAGCCGTGAGTAGGCAGGTAGAGTGGACACACGGTCATGCCTGCTTCTTCCCTTCATGGAGCTCCACTGTCTGGTTCTCAAGAGCTCTAATGTATGTGTGGTGGGGGTGGGAAGTGGGTGCTCCATCACCTCCAGGACAAAGCAGCCTTCCTTTGGTTGAAATGTATGAACAGACCCTCCTCCCAACCCCTTTCCGGCATCCTGAGGAAATTCCATCTACGGCTTGGCGACCCTCTGCTCGTGTTGAAGTAACTGGTTCATAAATGGGGTCACTGATGACCTGCATGACTGCCAGTATCCCCTCTCACCCACTCCCAGCTCACCCTGGCAGTGTCATTGATGTATGGGTCAACCATATGCAATATTTTAAAATGCAATAAATTAAATGGCAAGCAAGCCTAGGGTTCATTACATTTTCTGCTTCTACTAAAATCAAGCTAATGGGACCAATTCAATTGTTCTCTTATGGATGAACCCAATGAAGACATAGGTAACTCTCTGCTCTGGGAGAAAGGGGGATTTTGCATAAATAGTCAACATAGCCCACGGGAGCCCGATCAGCCCAATTAGCAGTATCAGGGCCCACGCCTGATCCTATACCCGAGAGAGAGAATCCCTTGACTAACACAGTTAGACATTCATACTTCAATATATTCTTGTCATGAACCAGTCTCACTGGGATAGATAGTGATTCCAAAATATATTTCGTTTTATCAATTCCAGTTAAATTATTATGGCTGAGGAAAGGAAATTTACCTCGGCTGAGCTGTCTGTGTCAGCTCGGAAAGGTTTCAAGAAGACGGGGATGTTGGGTGATGGACACTGGCCTTAACCCTCCCGGTGCTACCTGCCTCAGTTGAGTCATTGCCAACATCCCTGAAGGGCTGGGGGAGTGTCGCCTGCAGTGGGCTGCCCCTACTCCACCCTGCTCGGATGCTGGAATCATGCTGTGCCTTACCCAGCTCTGTCTCAAGAGCCTCTTTGGAGGCACTCTACGTCCTTGTGACATCTTACCACAGCAATCATCTGTCAGCTGCACACCCAAATATCTCCACTCTCGTGACTTTGTCAGATCATCACCACTAATAGGATGTTGAAATTCATAAATGCATCTATTCCCAGTGTTAGGCCCGTGTACGGCCCTCTTCCTCTCCCAGTTTGAAAAGAGAGAGATTTTTGCTGGGGGCACAAGTCTTCACATGTCTCAAGAGGGCACCTGGCTTGCTTGAATCAGGGAGGTAATTTCCTCCTGGGAAAGGCTGCTGAGATCTTGAATACTGAAAGTTTAAATATACCGGTGACTGCAAAGGACAGCCAGCCAGCTGAGAACTGCTTAGAAAAATCACAGGATTTTGAAGTGAGAGGAGGAAAAGAGGCCGTTCCTTTTGTCACTCTCCCCTCAGGCTGGGTCCCTGTGGCTTTGTCTGGACATTCTGCAGCCCAGCAGCTGGAAGGGCATCGGAGGAGCAAAGGCCAAGAGGCTGCCTTCCTTTCCCAGACGGCTTCCTTTCTCCTGATCCCCCGGGGGAGTGCTACAGTGTCATCAGGATCCAGCCAAAGAACTGACTTAATCTCTCCATCTAAGATGTCCTGAGAGACAGAACTGGCCGCCCTATGCCAAGGGAGGGCAGGGGCAAGCTCCAACCCAGAGAGCAACATCCCAGGGTCCCACTGAGCAAACAAAGCACCCTCCTTGTACATTTCCTGGGCGGTCAGGAGGGCACATTAGAGGTCCAAGCTGTGGGAAACTTCTAGACATTCGGGACAGGCTTCCACCTTTATTAGGAATCCTTTGCCCTTGTTGGGAGGTCTCCTATTCATTAAATGAATGGCTCTGAATAAGTGCTAAGGAGCTGCTCCAGGTACTTTCCAAGTGGTGTTCTCCTGGGGAGCACACAAAACCAGATGACCGCTACTCCAAACACTGAGTTTCAATACCACGGAAGCTGCTGCCACAGTACTACAAATGCATTCATTTGTGCAACACTGCACTGTACAAAAACACTCACCGACCAGCTGTTCAGCCGTTCCTCCCAATAAAACCATAGGCTTGGCAAGTGTCATCACCCCCATTTTACAGGTTTAAACAACCTCTGCCCGTGGGCAGCTAGAAGCTGAGCTTTGGAAAGGTTAAACTTGGTGAAGGTCACCCAGCATGGTAGCTAGATTCCAAATTATCAGCTTCTAAAGCTAGCTTTCCTTCTACTATTCCTTGCAGGATTGCGATCTCAGAGACGATTGTCAAATGCATTCTCAGGGTCCAATGGGACACCTGTGAAGCTCTAGTCCTGAGCTGCCCATCAGTGCTCCCAGGGCCAAGGTGGGCTTGGGGTGGGTGCTGCAAGATCTCCCTATCTTTGGGCCTCAGGGCTTGTACAGGACCCTGCCTTTCCCTCCCGCCAGGGTCTCTCTGGGCAGCCCCTCCCCAGACTAGTTCTGCCTGGTGGCATGGGGCCTCAGATGAATTTATGGAGGGAGATTGGATCCTGCAGGGCTCCTCTGCATGAGCCCGGGAGGCTTCGCGTGAAAAATGATTGCACCGCACACACGGAGGCTGTTTAAACCTGTCACTTTAAAATATCCCCCTCTCCACTGCATGGGCTGGGGCCACGGAGGAGCGGGGGTGGGGGAAGGCCCAGGAAGAGGAAATCAGTTCGAAGTGACAGCTCTTAATTCCTGAAGCCAAGCCTCAGCATTTGTGGCAGACATTTTATGGGCTGAGGTCTCAATTTAAAAGCAAAGTGTCCCTATGACACCCCATAATTCTCAGGAAGTTTTTCACCACATCCCCAGGCCTTCTTATCAGGAAAATTCCAAAGAGCTAGAAAAGACGCTTAGGCTTGGGGCTGAGTTTGGAACAGGTATAGCACTGAAGCAGGCCCTGGGCTTTAAAGGGACAGCAAAGAACACCTCAGGGGAGCCAGCTGGGCCTGCTTAATTGCTTTTCTTTGTTAAAAGCTGCCATTGCCTGGCTGCCCGAGGCAAGGACCGGATTCTCAGCATTCAGTTGAAACGTGTTTCACTATTGGAGGTCAGATGCAGATTTTAAGCCTCTGGATGTTGAATACAAATTTTCAACCATCCCCCAGGCTCCTCTTTGTTCCCACCTCTTCCATGAAGCCTTCCCAGACAAGCCCATCTGGCACTCTCTAAGCCCCCTTAACTGTGTGCATTGCTTTGTCAGTCATATTTTGTTATGTGTGTGTGTATATATATATATACTCATAAATATACCCACATATACTCATATATATATACTCATGAGTATATATACACACATATGTACCCATATATATTCAAATATACTCATATATGTGTATACACAGACACACACATACATATATATGTCTAGATACATAGTTTACTCATCTGTTAAGCTCTACTATATGCATGCAATACCCTTGAGTGCCTAAGGCATTGCTTTGACCATATTAGATATTTCATAACAATCACCCTGCCAAGATTTTTATACAGAATGTGGACAATTTACCAATTCATAGGATTAAAAACAAAACCAGTCTCCTGATGCATCCTGGCATGCAATTCCTTTCCAGGTAATCCTAGGGCCTAGCACAGTGGCAAACACAACATCAGCTGCTGGGAGACACGTGCTGAATCAAAGAACAGAGAACAGAGTGAACTTGAGCAGATGTGAGGGAACACCTCTTTCCAAATTAAGCAGGAAGGGACACCATCATCACAAAACAGTGGCGACCTCCGGATGTCCTGAAACCCCGCTGCCTGAAATCTAGATTATGGGGCAGGTGTGCCTAACCCGTTCCTGGGTGGGGTCAAGTGCCTGGATAATCAGCTGCTGCCTCTGCTGAGCCTGATTCTCCTCCCCCCACCTCTCTCTCCACCATCCTGTAGACCAGCAGGGATGCTGAGCTAAGGAACAAAAGCACAGCCTTTGAACCATAAACTGGAGCCGGAGGCTTTCCCAAGGGGCCTTCTCTCCAGGCACCCACCAAACCCAAACCTGCTTAGCTTAAGAAATGATTACTTTTAACAAGCACTTATTCAGCACTCTATACTCCTAGAATGTTTGGCAATCAGAAAGTTAATTAACTCCATCTGATCGAGGTGCTCATAAAAGTAAGCGGTAGGCATGCAGCCACCCCTCTTAGCCTGGCATCTCCACCTTAGCTCACTTGAGGTGTGATGGGGGAGGGGGAGCGGAAAGGGACGCACGTCTGCGAAGGCCGGGCACGGGCTGCCCACTCTTCCAAAGTGGTGTCGATCCAGCATTATTATCGCTATTGTTTCTGAAATGTGGACAATCTGAGTTAAGGGAAGGAAGGGGAAAGAGAGAAGGCAAGTACTCCTAGGAGCCTGTGATTTATCGCCACAGTTTACCACCACTAGCATCCAAGGGCAGGTGTGCGGGGCACTTTCCATACATTTGCAAACAGATGTCATTATAAGAGCCTGTCTGCCTACAAGACAGCACCAGAGAATGTTGAGAGGGTGACATAATGCAAAGTAATGGAAGGTCACAAGTTCTTCTCTTTTCTCTGTTCTAACCCATGAGCCTGTTTTCCTTCAGCTGGAGATTTCATAGACGTATAATCACCGCACGTGTAGCTAGGGATGAAATATTTCAGAATGAAAATTAAGCTCCAATGTTTGAATACAGCACGTGCCTCCCTTTTTCTGCCCCTTGATAGACAAAGACACTGTGGTAAAGGGGAGACAGCCTTGGCCACAGGACCCCTAACTCTGGGATTGAACCCCTGCTCCCCAGCTACCTACACAAATAAAAGCTGCTTCAATTCTCTGACCTTCCACTAAAAAGGGGAAATGGTGGCAGCCAACAATCCAGGCACCCTCCACGGTGTTTGAGATTCCTATGTGAAAATGTGTGGTGTGCCATTTGACGTACAAATGCTAAACACTGGCATTTGGTCTAGTTAATAAGCAGCTTTCCTGCCCTGGGGCCCAAACTCACATACACCTCACCCAGAACCCACAGCTGGTCCCAAATGATAAGCTAACCTTCCCCACCACCCTCTGGGCCCCAGCCCCTTCCCCTCTTCATGCGTATTTGTTTTAAACTAACCAATCCTTGACACCCTTGGGGAATCTACTGACCTTCACCCCCGGACCACAATAAACGGTCCCTCTCACTCTGTGTGCTCCCCACCTGCTGGTTGAGCTACCTGAGCCCACTGCACTTTCCATCCATCCCCCCCTCCCCCTTCCCCTCCCCAGTATTCCCCCCCACACATGTGGGTAACAAAATATGCATTATGGCCTCAGATTCCCATTGTCACACCTGACCTCCACCGGAACCCTAATTTAAAATGCAACTTAACTAATTCAGAACGTGGTCCTTCATTAGAGGCATAACTATCTTACAGGCTTGTTGTGGGACTTTGGTGCCATAAAAGAACATGGAAATCAATTTGCAAAATGTGACACATTATAAAATTATGTCAAACGTTAAAGACCTGAAGTTGGAGAGAATATTAGGTTATAAAAGAGAGGTTCCAGGTGTGTGAAATCAGAAAAATTTACGAAAAACTCACTTTCTTTATCCTTTCATGTGACCCCCTCCCCACACACATACACATATGGAAGATTGTGTTAAGAAAGAGACATTGAGATATTGCTTTGATAGATGTCTTTATTTCCTTATTAGCTAGTTTGGGGTACCATAACAATCTTATAAAAGTTTCAAACATGAGAGAAGGGAGTGGGGGGAAAGAGGAGGGACAGGACCCTCCCCAAATAGGTCTGACTGCTATCAAGTGACTGAAATTACCTTCTAATCAAATGCATCATTAAAAGTACAGGCATTAGAGGCCAATGCTGACAGCTTTACAAGCAAGGCATTTGCAGTTAATTAGGATATATTGCCTTTGTAGTGGGATCACAATTGCAGAAGGGTGGTGTTTGACTCTGCTCAGTAACACCTGCTCCACTATCCTGCAGCTGGGGCCTTTGCCCCATTCTTCAGGTCTTCCCCTTGTCCTGCCCCTGCAGGAAACTACAGACAACGCTGAAAGCACAGCCGTGGACCATGTAGCACCTGGGTTTCTTTTAGGAAGACCAACAGCAAAATTTGTGGGGATACATCAGGAGAAATTGTGGACTGAAAGGGATGCTCAAGCTCTGGATGGGGCTCAAGGCGCAGGAGAGGGAACGGCCACTGGCAATTACCAGCTGTTCCCCATCCTTGGGAGGAAGGATGAGGACCCCATTGCCCAGAACTGTCATCCCCCAGAAACCAAGACAGGCCTCAGAGCCACACGGGAGAGTGCATTAGATAATTCAAATAGTTACAGAGCTGAGCTGCAATCTGGATGAACCAGGAGAGGCGAACAGAACCCAAAGAGATGTACCCTGGTGCCAGAAGATAGTGGGCATGTTGTTACAAGGGGAGATTAGAATTGCTGACTTTTTATGCAAATTTATGGAGCTGAACTCATGAAACCCAATTCTTCTTTGAAAGAGTCCAGGCCCTTCAGTTTCTGCAAAAGCTTCTAGTTTTCTTTTTGTTTTTAATCTGTGAAAATTGCTTAAAAAAACCCTTTGGACACAAAAGAATTGAGAGAGCAGGTACTCAGACACATATTTATAAACCAATGTTCATAGCAGCATTATTCACAATAGTCAAGAGGTGAATGCAACCCAAGTGTCCATCAACAGAAGAACAGATGAACAAAATGTGGTGTATACATGCACTGGAATATTATTCATCTGTAAAAAAGAATGAAGTTCTGATGCATGTGACATGGATGTGAAGCAGGCTAGTAAAATAGGGAATCAATAGATGGATCTGGAAGCTGGCAAAAAGTCCCCACGGATATCAATACCCCCAAGATGGCTGCTGGAAGACGCTCACAGATTTTCTCATTCGGAACAAGATTTCCTCCAGAAGGCAGGAGAAGCCCCGGATATTCACCAGGGGCCTTATCATTGGGCCCTCCCGGGAGATTGATGGGTGGAGTAATCAATCAAAACAGCAAACAGCTGGAACTCCTCCCATGCCATTAGCAAAGGGGTATAATAATTAATGGTTAAAAAAGCAAGCCCCCCCCCCCAAAAAAAAATAGAAATAAGAAAAAAAAAAAAAAAAAGAATAAAGCAAGCAGAAAGGCTGCTTGCTTTTGGACTCCCGTTCTTGCCTTCTGCACCCTGCTCTCTGTGTTCCCTCCCCGCATGGATCAATATGCACGTAAAACCTGGGCATTTATAATCTATAATCGGAAATTGTAGTCTGTAAATCACTTCTCAGCCCCTTCCTCTCTCTCTGGAACCCATGATCTGTTATTTTCTCCCTACCTTAATAAATTATTGGCATAATCAACATGGCATGCTCTTGAAATTCAGTTCCTGCAGTTTAGCCAAGAACCTAGACAAAATCTGGTTACAGATGAACCTAGAGACAGATAGTAGAGTATGGATTACAAGGGGCCAGGTGAGGGGAGGAGGGAGTTATTTCTTGATGGGTGCAGAGTTTCTGTTTGAAATGAAACAGTTGAGGCAATGGTGATGGTGGCACAATGCTGTGAATGTAATTAACACTACTGAATTGTACACTTGATCGAGGTGTACACTTGATAGTGGTTAAAATAGATTTTGAATTATATATATGTTTACTACAATAAAAGGTTAAAACCAAACAAAACAGAAACAACCCTTTGGGGGATTACTGAGAGGTTTTTTCTGTTCTAGGAAAGCTTGCCCTTTTTAATCTAACTACCACCTTAGCCTAATGCCTCATGGAACCATAAATAACACAGAAAGCAAAGCAAACTGTGTAGTCTGAAGCCCAGAAAGCAAAGGGACTGACCTAAGGTCGCACAGATAAATTTTAATGGAAGGGCCAGGATTGGAATTAAGTCTTGGATTTTCCAGCTCAGTACTTTGTCTGCTAAGGCATGTGTGGCTTAAACTGTACCTCTTGTTTTGGATGCAGAATACATTAAGAGCAGCTGATCATATCCCTCCTTGTAAGTCTTGCTATACATCTGAAAATAGTTATTAAATCACTCCTCAGCCTCTCTTCTCCAAGTTAAATAATGTTAGGTCTTTACCCTTTCTTGGGAGATTTTATTCTCCAAACTTGTTAATCGCCTTGGAATCTCTCCAAGCCATTCTTAAATATCTGATCTGAAACAGGAGTCAATGGAAATTTTCAATGTAGCAAAGAATCAATCACTTGACAGAAAAGCTCAGGAATCATAGTCAAAGCCCTGAGCCATCTCTGGACAAGCCTAATTCCACAGTGAGGTGAGGACAGTCTGCTGCCATTCAGAGGCACCCTCAGGCTTCATGCATGTGGCTCCAGACTTTTGTAGAGGTTGCTGGGTAACTGAACGCCCCACAGCAGTATCCCGGAGCTGGGCACCAAGATAAGGGCAATCAAATTTCACGCTTCAGGGCCTCCACAGCTTTAGCTGGCCACCTCACCGGGCACAAAGAATCCCTTTCCCCACCCAGCCACACTATCTCCCCCTACAAATAGTCCTGCACAATTGGTCAGCTGCACTTTGTGCCTTTGTGTTTTCCTCTGAAGAGCCCCCAACAGGCAATGCTGGAGGCAAGAAGCCCTCAACAGGAGGCCAGCATGGGCCAGTTGGTCAGACAGTCCAGAGTTCTCAAGAAGATTAATTCCCGTGCTTTCCCACCTCTCTCCTAAGAGGCAGTTGATTGTTTATGTCACCTAGTAACAAGACATTTACTTGGAGGTGGGGGTGGGGTGGTGGAGAAGGAGAACAAAAGAAGGAAATAAAATGCAAGAAAAGAAAAAGAGAAAAGTGGAAGAAGGTAAATTCAATCAGGAAAGAGTCAAAGGCTGACTCCTACAGGAAGGCAGAACTGGGAATTCCGAGGCGGCTCCAGTACCCAGCTGTTTGGATACAGAGGCCTCAACGGAGGCAGCTGCCTGCAAGGCAGGCAAGAGATAGAGTTATGAAATGAACCCCAGCTTAACAGCTTCCGTGAATATGACCCCTTTCAGTCCTAAACAAGTAAACCACTGGTTAGAGATTCAAGAAGAGCTACCTGCCTCGTTTATAACTGGGTGTTCTGGCCATGGTCATTATCATTATGTTGATTCAGACAGCTAGGACAAATGAGTGGTAGATCAGATCAGGGTTCATTACACACCTAGATGGGAACTAGTGGGCCACCCATTGCCTCATTTGAGAAATGCAAGGTTGGACAAGCTGTGCACTCTGTATCAGGTATCTCTGCTCGTGGGTAAGAAGCCTGCTTCTTCACTTGAGAGACTTTAAGAAATGCTCGAGTTATGTCTGGGGGGAAAATGTCTCTACTAAAAGATGCTTCCAGAAGGAATCCACTTAAAATGAGAACAGCTTACCTTTCCATTGCTGCATCTTGTTTTATAATGATTTAAAGTGAAGGGATTGTTTGGTATAAATAGCATTTGGAAATGTTGCTTCAGGAGAAGAGAGCCTGTGACACCCAGCATATGCATACCCTGGAGTGGGATCCGGGAGGGAGGGAATGGGGCCCCTTGGTGGGGATCCAGCCCACAGGCCCAGCAGCGAGGTCCCTGCCTTCTCACTTCTCAGCAGACCCAATAAGCAGCTACTGAGCAGCTAGCACAGGCTAGTTGATGCTCTGTGAACAATTAAATGCAGCAAGCTATTACCAGCGCTGGGATCAAAGTTAACACGCTCCTGGCAGGTAGAGGATGGCATTCTAGACAGAGGGAGCTGAGTGAAGAAGGCATGGAGACTTAAGACACATGGACACATTTGGAGGACCAGGTTACTGGAACAGATGTGACTGGGCATGGGGGCAGGGCTGATGTCAGGCAGGGGTCAAGGAGGTCTAGTGTTCCTTGTTAAGGAATGGACAATGGGAAGTGTTTGAAGGGGGACAAGAGGCTTGCAGAAATAACCTCCAGATTTCAGATGCCCTTGATCTTTTCTCTCTTCTCACCGTGTGACCCTACATGGGCTCCTTTCCCTGGACTTGGAGAGCTGCGAGCACATGCCCATTTGGAGAACACAGAGGCTTGAGACTAGGAAATACATCCACCAGCAGAATCCACCCAGGTCAGAACTAGGATGTGTTGGTTCCAGTGGGGAATGGAGAGCCAGGGCCCTGAAATAGAAGCTTGTCCTAGTCATATACTAATAGACATTAGTATATAATAATAAGTATGTAATAATATCGCATTAGCATTGCATGCTGGGCTCTGCCCTAAGTGATCTATAAAACCATTTCATTTAATGATTATAAAAACAGTGGAGCATTCCTCTATCATATGTGAGGAAAGTGAAGCACCAATGGATTAAATAATTAGCCACGTGCCATGCAGCTAATTACCTGAACCAGGACTTGATTTTAGGTCTGTCATACCACCAACCATATGCTTGACTACTAATTTTTGTATTGACTACATATCAGAATAATATTTTCTATATATTGGGTTAAATTATTAAAACAAGTTTCACCTGTTTCTCTTTTAATGTGGCTCTAGGAAGTTTAGAATCACATGTATGGCTCGCATTATACCTCTATTGGACAGTGCTGGTCGAGCTGTATTTCCAATTCCCTCCCAGGCCATCAGAAAAGCCCAGGGTGGCGGTCTCTTTCTGTGGCCCCTCAGAGTGCTCCCTGAAAGGATGCTGAAGATGCTAAAGATGTCGACTGACATAAGGAGCTTCCTCCGCCGCCGCGTCCTAAGCCTTGTTCCCGTTTAAGCTGAGACGCTCACCAACAACTGGCTGCCCCTCCCAGTTGTTGAGTGGGGAAAAGAGACAGTATCCTGTGCTCATTAGTTAATATTTGCAAAGTGCTTTGAAGATGAAATGCACTACATAAATGCTAATAATCGCCCGCTGTACTTCTAGGTGCCTTTCATCTAGAGATTTCAAAGTCCCCATCGCAGACAGCATTGCTGTTCTATTGCTTGAACATTAATTGTGCCTTATCAGTGGGCTGGATCGTGATCTTCCAAGGAGCTGGATGGGAAAAGTGGCCGACCAGATGCAGTTGGGGGTACGCCAGAGGAGACATCTAGGTCTCCTCCCAGGTACCTTACACAGGTGCCGGCTGAAGTCAACTCAGAGTGGGGCACACCCTTGGACAAGGGGAGCTCTGCAGCAGACACCCAGAAAACCTGCACAGAACAATACATGCTCAGGAAACCCTCTGCTATCCTTGAGTGACTTTCCTAGAGCTGAGCACACACCAGACCCTCGGTCAGCACTCTGTACCCACTGAGCTGCTCAGTGGAGGGGATCCCCATCATTACACTGTCAGCGTTGGTGGCCGCAAGGTTGCCTGGGTAAAGAACGGTTTCAGCCCCATCCAGATCAGCCCTCGCTTCGACCCCCACCATTTCCTGCAGTCTACAGCAGGCTGGCATGAGGGGAGTGACACCTGACGCTGTGCTTAATCAAGCAAAGGAAGAAAAGCCTGGAAAAATAGAAAGGGGCAGCAAGGAGCTGTGCTCCCTGGAGCCCAGGCCTCGGCCCCAGGCTCAGGTGCAAACTACTTCGGGTCCTGCAGGAATGTCACAGCCAAGGCAGTGACAGGCTCACTGGGCTGTCTCTCCAGCAGATGCTCAACTCCCCTGCCTGCCAAGTGTGAAAGACCAAAAAATAGGGTCACCCACCAGGCGCAAAGCCACAGTGTGACATCCCCTCTGAGGAGAAATGCCTTTATGCTAATTAAAGCCACCAGGAAGTCAGGCAGTGTGAGATGACACAGCTGGATTCCCCCACTGCTCAGGAAGGACTGCTGGAGAGTGAGAAAGCCAGGGAAGGGGGAGACAGAGAAAGCACAGGGACAAAAAAAGAGAGGTGGAATGACAAGTACCAGGGGCGGGGGCTGGGTGCATGTGTACGCGAGCTTTTATAAAAAGGAATAAAATGTGTCATTTCAGATTGGATAAGTTGAACATTACTAATTAAGAAATTACTTAATTATGGAGAAGAAAATAAAATGAAGATATTTTGCCATGGAAGGGAAAAAAAATCGTTGATTTGCTAAATCAAGGAAATGATTAGATTCAAACATTAAATAATTGGAAATGGCTCCAACAAAATCATTAAAAATACACACTTTACAGGCCTCCCAATAACTCTGTATTCCCCCAAAGCCTCTGCTTTGTGTGCTTTCTTCCTATAAATAAATCTTGTCTAGAATGGACTGAATATGCCTACCTTGTGGCTCAGAGAGATGGTCAACAGACTTAAGGATGTATCTTCATAATTATTTGTTTTGTTTTTAAGAGGTACCGGGGATTGAACCCAGGACCTTGTACTTGGGAAGCAAGTGCTCAACCACTGAGCTACACCCGTTCCCTCATAATGTTTTTATTCATCATTCTTTTCTTCCTGCCCACCGAGTGTGGGCTTTCCCCAATCATTTGCCTTCTTCTTCCCACCCAAGATTTGACTCATCAACCAGTCCTTTTACGATTCATCAACTCAAATCCTTTCATGTTGTTTCACTAAACCAGTCCCCTCAAGTCCCTACCTGCCATTCATTCTGAAGCTCAAAAGAAACCCCTATCAGAGCTCAAAAGAGCCAGTCCTCTCATCCAAGATGGAAGTCAACATTCTTTTAAGAAATTAGATGTGGAAAGCTCTTTTATATCTTTTTTTCTGAAAACTGGTCCTGCCCCAAGCCTTTCTTTGCCTCTTTCTCTGACTTTATTGCTTTCTCTAACTTATTTGCTTTGGGTTTTTTTTTTGTTTTTTTTTGGTACTTTCTTGCCCAAACTTCCAGTCTTATATTTTCAATTTCCTCCATCATATATCTATATGTCATCTTAAGGACAACAATATCCAACTTTGCTCTCCTTGCCACCCTCTTCTCACCCAAGTGTCACCTCTCAAATCCATGAATTTAACATCAAAGAAGCTGTATGTACCCCAAATTTTTCATTCCTCCAGGTTGAAAACTAAAGCTTGCTCTTATTTATCTCTTTACCTTTCTCCATATCCAGTCACCAAGATTGGTCAAACTTTCTAAATAAACACCTTATCTTTATTTAGGGTTTGGAAATTCCAAACATTTTCCATATACTGCTTTGTGTTTATACTCAGAGAGAGCTGATGAAACACACAGGGAGAACGTACTTCCTCCTTCCTTTTATTAGGTGAGGAAATTTAGTTCAAGCTCCACGGGCACCTTTGACACCATTTATTCTGGGAAGCCTTGATATCACTTCCCCAAGGAAGCATTCCCTGGCCTTAAAGACTAGTTTTGTATCTCCCTTCTTCCTATAATACCCAATGTTTCTCTGCCATTAGCATCTATCACACTAGACTTTTAGGTATATGAGATCAGTAACTATTTACTATCATTTCCATATTGTTCAATAGAGTGTCTGGAAGATAGAAAGCATGCTCTAAATTATTCAGCCCATGGATGAATGCATGCATGAAAATAAATAAATGGCACTATACTCCTAAGGCTACATGGCTACAAAATGGCAGAGAACTAAACTTTTCTTTTTACTATGCCCCTGGTCTATTTGACAGATGGCCCCAGCATATTAATGCCAGATTATTTTAGAGCATGTTTTATCATCATATCATCATCATTATCAATTGTCTTTTGGTCCCAATTATACAAATAGATAAAGTGTAAACTTCTTAACCTATCTACCTAGCCCTCACTCTCTATCCAGGCATGTTAGGGAATTTTATCTAGTCCAACTTTCTTCCCAATATAAAAATCACTCCTGGGGCACACCTTTCCTAAAATCACTGTCACACCTGCTGGTATTCAGGAACATACCTTTGCCTCCTATGGTACACCAACACAAGCTAACCTCAGAACTTTCAAACAAACTCTGATTGCCACAAACTTATGACAATTCCATGCATGCTTCCTCAATCTCTCCAAATTCCATCTATGCTACAGGAACTAGGTTAAGGCCCATCTTCAGGAGGTCTTTCCCTGGTACCCCAGAGGACATCACCCACCAACATCATTTTCTACAATCTTTTAAGATCTACTCATCACCACTTTCATGCTCAAAATCAATCACATATTTTCAGTTCGCCATAATGAATGTTTATGAAAGATTTGCCACTAGCACACACAAGCCCAGGACCAAACATAGGCCCAGAAAAGACAGGGAGCACCTTGCACTTTGTATTCCCCTTAGGCAGACCTTCCTGAGAGGAGGTATGGCAATCAAGACTGTTTTATCACCAGGTGGTTACAAACTCAAGAAAAAGACATCTCAGGGAATAAATCCTAGACTTAACATTTTAAAATATTAAAATGTATGAAAAATATAAGATAAACAAAGAAATAAGAAATTATGGTCCATCTAAAGGAAGAGGATAAAAAATACAGAAAACACCAAATGAAGAAGACCAGACTTGTGGACATAATAGACAAAGACCTTAAAAAATGATCTTTAACATGCTCAAGGATCTGAAGGAAAATACAGAGAAATAACTAAATGATATTAGGAAAATAATGAATGAACAACATGAGAAACTTAATGAAAACATAGATATTTTTAAAAGGAACCAAATAGAATTACTGACCTTGAAGACCACAAGAACAGAAATTAAAAATTCCCAGGAGGATTTCAACAGAAGATTGGCATTTGCTGAGGAAAGAATCATCAAACTCAAAGACAAGGCAGTTGAAATTAGTCAGGCTGAAGGGCAGAAAGAAAAAGTAATTATAAAAAGCAAAATAAGCCTAAGAGACCTCTAGGACATCATCAAGCATACAAATAAATGCTTTATGGGAGTCCCAGAAGATGAAGAAAGAAAGAAAGGATCAAATGGAATAGTCAAAGAAATAAGGCCAGGAAACTTTCTATACTTAGCAAAAGGTTTGAGTATGCACATCCGAGAATCCTAGAGAACAACAAATAGTATAAATGTGAAGAATCTCTGTTGATTGCAAAAGGCAAGGAGAGAGTTCTGAAAGCTGTAAGAGAAAAACAAGTGTTTTGCACACGAGAGCCCCAGTTAGATTGTGCCAATTTATCAGCAGAAACCATGGAGGCAAGAAGGCAATGGATTAAAATTTTTAAAGTGATGAATGAAATCAATTACTAACCAAGAATTTTATATCTGGAGAGACTTTCAAAAATGAGAGAGAGAGAGAGAGAGAGAGAGAGAGGGAGATTAAGATATTCCCAGACAAACAAAAACTGAGGGAGTTCATTACCATTAGATCTGCCCTACAGGAAAAGCTAAAGGGAGTTCTTCAGACTGAATGGAAAGGACATTAGAGAGTGGATCAAAGTGGTATAAAGAAAGAAAGACTTCCAGTAAAAGTAACCATTAGGGTAATTATAAATGCCAGTACTGCTTGCTTCCTACATGTGCTAAAATGAAAATTTATGAAAAGAAATGATAAATCTATGGTTTTGGACATACAGTGTACAAAAATATAATTGGTAACAAGTAAAGGAAGAGGTAAAGGAAGAGCGAATATGTATGCTATTGAAGTCATGTTGGTATCAAATCTAATAGATGGTTATATATTTAGGATGTTAAATTAACTACAAGGGAAATATATGAAAAATATAACCAGATAGAAATGAGAAGAGATTCAATGTGATAAATAGAAAAAATCAAATAATTATGAAACTAGACATTAACAGAAGAATTGAGGGTCAAAAAAGGTATAATACTTAGAAACATTTAATATCAAAACAATAGGAGAAAGTCCTGCATTGTCAGTAGTGACTTTAAATGTAAATTTAAATATTAAATTTTCCAGTCAAAAGACAGGGATTGGCAGAATGGATAAAAAAGTATGATCCAACTATATGTTATTGACAAAAAGACTCACCTTAAATTCAATGACATAAGTAGGCTGAAAGTGAAAAGATGGAAAAAATATATATGCAATGCAAGTTGTAACCAAAAGATAAATGGGTTAACTATACTATGTCAGATAAAATAGACTTTATGTCAAAAACTGTTACCAGGGACAATGATGGTCATTATATACTAAAAAAGGGGTCAAATCAATGAGAAGACGTAACAATTATAAATATATATGAATTTAATAGCAGAGTCCCAAAATACATAAAGCAAATACTGAGAGTTGAAGGGAGAAATTGACAGTTCGATATTAATAGTAGGGAAACTTAATACATTTCCAATAAATGGATAGATCATCTAGACAGAAGACCAATAAAGAAATACAAGACTCTAAACCAACTAGATCAAACAAACATATATAGAACATTACACCAAACAACAACAGAATACACATTCTTCTTGAGTGCACATGGATCGTTCTCCAGGATACATCATATTTTAGGTCACAAAATATGTCATAAGAAATTCAGAAATATTGAAATCTCACAATGTATCTTCTCTGCCAATAGTGGAATGAAGCAAGAAATCAATAACAGAGAAAGGGAAAATTCAAAAATATGTTGAAATTAAACAATAAGCAATTATCTTAAATAAGCAATGGAATAAAGACGAAATCACAGTGGAAATTAGGAAAGATCTTGAGGCAAATGAAAATGAAAACACAACATAACAAAACTCATGGGATGCAGCAAAAGCAGTGCTAAGCAGGAAATTTATAGCTCTAAAAGGATACATGAAAAAAGAAGAAAGATTTCAAGTCAGAGATCTAACCTCAAAACTAGAAGAAATAGAAAAAGAAGAGGAAACTAAACGTAAAGTAAGCAAAAGGAAGGAAATAACAAAGATTAGAGTAGAGACAAATGAAATAGGGAATGGAAAAACAATAGTGAGTCTCAGCAAAACCAAAAGTTGGTTCTTTGAAAAGATAAATAAATTTGACAAACGTTTAGGTAGACTGATGAAGAAACAGAGAGGACACAAATAAATAAAATAAGAAATGAAAGGTGAACAATACTAATGACCCCACTGAAACAAAAGTCTATAAGAGGAAACTATGAACAATTGTACACCAGTAAATAAGATAACCTAGATAAAATGGACAAATTACTAGAAACACACAAGTACCCACACTAACTTAAAAAGAAATAGATCGCAACAAACCAATTATTCATAAAGAGATTGAATCAGTAATCAAAAACCTCCCAACAATGAAAAGCATAAGATCAGGTGGCTTCACAGGGGAATTTTACCAAACATTCCAAGAATAATTAACACCAATCCCACTCAATCTCTTCCAAAAATAGAATAGGAGGGAATGCTCCCAAATTCATTCTACAAGCTCAACATCATCCTCATACCAAAGCCGGATAAAAATACTACAAGAATTAAGGACCAATACCTTACAGATGCAAAAATCTTCAACTGGGATTTATCCCAGTTATGCAAAGGTAGTTCAACATAAGAAAATAATTTAATGTAATGCACCCCATCAACAGGTTGAAAGGAAAAAACAACATGATCATTTCATTCATGCAGAAAAGGTATTTGACAAAATCCAACACCCCTTCTTGAAAAAAAATAAAACATGTAGAAAACTAGGAATAGAAGGAAACTTCCTTAACATGATAAAGGACACATGTGAAAAACCCACAGTTGACATCCTACTTAATGGTGGAGGACAAAACTTTTCCTCTGAGATCAAGAACAAGACAAGGATGTCCACTGTCACCACTGCTATTCAACCTTGTACTTGAAGTTGTAGCCAGAGCAATTAGACAAGAGAAAGAAATGAAAGACATCCAGATTGGAAAGGAAGGAGTAAAACTTTCCCTATTTGCAGATGACATGACCCTACATATAAAAAATCCTGAAAAATCCACAACAAAGCACCTAGATGTAATAAATGAATTAAGGAAAGTGGTAGGGTAGAATCTGTAGTAGAGGGAAGCAGATGTGGCTCAACCACTTGGGCACCCACCTCCCACATGAGAGGTCTCAGGTTCAGGTCCCCATGCCTCCTAAAAGAAGATGAGCAGATGCCACCTTCTGCTGTGACAAGCCAAACAATGCCTCCCATCGCAAAGAGCTAGATGCTGCCTCCCACTCCAAAGAGCTAGATGCCACTTCCTGCTGCAAAGAGCTAGACACTGCCCCCCCGAAGGCAGCAAGCAGATACCACAAGCCAGCAGATGCCACAGCCCGTGGGGAGCAGATGTGGCTCAGGTCGTTGGGCACTTGCCTCCCATATGGGAGGTCCCAGGTTTGGTTCCTGGTGTCTCCTGGAGAAGGTGAACAAACAATGAGCAGAAAGATGAGAGAACCATCTGGGGGATGGTGGGGGTAGGGGGCGGGGAGGGAATAAATAAAGAAAAATTATAAAGTAAATAAAATAAATATCTAAAAATTATGTAGTGTTTCTATACACTCGCAGTAAGCAATCAGAAGAAAAAATCAAGAAAAAAATTCCATTCACAATGGCAACCAAAAAATTCAAATATCTAGGAATAAATCTAATCAATGATATAAAGGAGTTATACACAAAAAACTAAAAAACATTGAGAAAAGAAATCACAGATAACCTAAATATTCATGGATTGGAAGACTAAATATTGTTAAGATGCTGATTCTACCCAAAGTGATTTACAGATTCAACACAATCCCAACCAAAATTACAACATGGAAAAGCCCGTCATCACATTTATATGGAAGGGTAAGGGCCCCAAATAGCCAAAGCCAGCTTGAAAAAGAACAAAGTTGGAAGACTCACATTTCCTTATCATAAGACTTATTACAAAGCCACAATAATAAAAACAGCATAGTACTGGCACAAGGACAGATATTTAGACCAATGGAATCAAACTGAGAGCTCAGAAATCAACCCTCACATTTATGACCAACTGATTTTTATCAGGGGTAGTATGACCACTCAACTGAGAAAGAATAGTCTCTTCATCAAACAGCATTAGGAAAACTGGATCTCCATTTGCAAAAGAATGAAGGTGGACCCTTACCTCACTCCTTATACAGTCATAAACTTAGATGGTTCATGGATATACAAATATGTCAAGACTAACCATATTGTATATTTTAAATATATGCAGTTTATTGTATGCCATTTGTACCTCAATAAAGCTGTTTTTGTTTGTTTTCTTTTTAAAAAAGAATTAAGTATAAAAGCAAGTCTATAAAACCCCTGGAAGAAAATATAAGAGAACTACAATGGCTACTATTAGAAACAAAAAATTATAAGTGATGGAGAGCTTGTGGAGAAACAGGAATTTTCAATCATTTCTAGTATGTATGTAAAATTATGCAGCTACTGTGGAAGAGAATTTGACAATTCCCCAGAAAGTTAAGTACAGAATTATCATATGACCTGGCAATCCCACTTCTAGTTATATACCCAAAAAAATTGAAAGCAGGGACTCAAACAGATTTTTGCACAGCGATGTTCATGGTGGCATTATTCACAATCGCCAAAAGATGGAAGTAACCCAAGTGTCCATCAACAAATGAGAAACAATATGTTGTATATACACACAATGGAATATTATTCAACTGTAAAAAAGAATAAAGTTCTGATACATATTACAACATGGATGAACCTTGAAGATATCATGTTGTGTGAAATAAGCCAGACATAAAAGAACAATTATTTTTTTATCTCTCTGATATGAAATAATTAGAACAAGCAAACTTATAGAGTCAGAATCTACAATATAGGTTACCAAGGGACAGGTTAGTGGTACAGACTAGGGACTGAAGACAACGGAAAATTGCTTCTATTTGGGACAATGGAAATGTTTGCAATGGATGTTGGTGGTGGTAGCACAACATTGTGAAGTAATTAACAGCACTGAATTATATATTTGAATGTGGATAAAACAGGAAATTTTATATTGCATGCATGCTACTAGAATAAAAATTTAAATAATGCATGGAACTGCACAACACAAACAATGAACCTTAAGTTAAACCATGGACTAGAGTTAATAATAAAATTATAAAAATGTTTCCAACAATTGTAACAAATGTACAACACCAAGACAAGGTGTTAATAATAAGGTGGTACATGGGAATCTTCTATTTTATATAAGATTGTTTAGTAAAACCACAACATTTCTAATAAAAAAAAAAAAAATGGATCATGTGCCCTGCCCCTTCATCCCAAATGCAGAAAATAAATCATCACTTATGTATTAAGTAGGAATATGCCAGGCTCTGTGTGTTAGGTGCCTTCAGGCACATTTTGTAAATGTATCAGCTCAATGAGATTTAGATAATGATGTTATTACCACTTTTACAGACACAGAGAACTGAGCTTCTGGGAGACCATTGATATTCTAAATATCAAACAGTGAGTTAAACGACAAAGCTCATATTCTAATCCAGGTGCCATGATCACACTATTGTTTTGTGATCATGTACTCGTGTATTACTTCTACACTCGGTATAGCAACATTCTGTCTATACAATAAATACTGGCTAAGTGACTTGGGAGGTGAGACTTTCATTTTGGAGAGGGAATATTGTACATGTTTTGGTGACTCTTTCTTCTTTTGGATTATTGTGGGTTTTTTGGCTTCTTTTGTATTTCCTTGCCCAATCTTTTTTTTTTTTTCAAGAACTAAAGAGTTTATAATATATTTAAAACAAAACCAAACAAAAACAAGCAGCCCCCTGGCATCACTCTTCTTCACCCCAACTTCATATGGCACACAAGAAACTACTTTTAAACCTTTGCCTGCATCTTCTTATATTTTTCTCCCTATATTTAAGTAATATGTACAAATGCACACCCTTCTACCAAGGTAAATATATCACAATTTTTGGTTACCTCTATTTGTAGCATCTATGCTCAAGTATGTAAAGGGGCTGCATTCCTGGTTTTCATGGCTCTTGCCCAATCTTAGAGTAACAAAAAACATTTGAACTCTTCCTAAGTTCCAGTCCAACATCGATAAGAATAAGATTTTTTAAAGTAAATAAAATGATAAATCAAAGTCAGTCAGTAGAATTGAAACAATATTTACTCCTTGCCACTCCATTCCTTTCTCCTTGACTTTATTTTTCCTAGAGTGTCCAAGCTGTGCATGGAGAACCCACCGTTCATTTGCTGCTGGCACACACTTGAGGCCAGAAGCTAGTCAGACTTATAGGACCCAGCTGGGATACGTAGGTGGAACAAGGGCCCAGAACTCAAGGCAACCAAGATATTCTTGAGAGTCAACAATTTTCTAACACTAGTTATAAGACTGAGAGATCATCTAAGTACAGTACCCAAAACCCAGAGTGTGCTTAATAAATACGTAAACTGCTGCGGATTCATAGGGGTTCTGCTGTGGCGATGGAGAAAGGCTTTATTGGAAAGGTGTGGTTTCCCTGAATTCTCTGAATTTCTACGGAACAGCATGGAACATCACAGACTGATTTTTCACTTGCACCTGAAGTTATTTTTGTTGCAATAACCAGCTGCCAAATACCTTGATACAGGGGAGAAGAGAGGAGAACTATTCATTCTTCCAGGCTCAGTGGGGCAAGGTGCAGTGGCTTATAGCTGATGTGTTCACAGCAAGGTGAGAAGGGCCTGCAGAGGGGACCAGGCATCTGCTCTGGAAAGGGAGAAGGTAGGTAATGCTGAGGGGGGAAAGGCCCTGCCAGCCCTCTGGATAGACAGGAAGCCCTTGGCTCATGCAGGGTCCAGCCCACCCTGCCCAGGGGTCCGTTGATGTGTTAGTCTCATGGCTGCTTTTCTTTAAGGCATTGAAAATCCTTACAGTAGGACTTTGCAGTGGGCAACCTGGTCAGCCCTTTTAGTTTGGATTCTGCCAGAAGCAGGCCCTGTGACAAGGGTAGAATTCATTTGGGAAGCAAAGGAAAACACCCTTGGGGCAGTGAGGCAACATGGCGTCAAGCAGGGAAGGAAGGATTCTGCTGTGGGCCGGCAGAGCTGAACTCTTCTGGAAACTCTGGAGCCAGTGTACAGCACATACACCACACCTAGGAGTCATCCCATGGGGATGGGTGAGAGCTGTAATGTGTACCTTTTCTCACCTATCCATCACCTGTGAGGGCTGCTCAAGGCAGCGGATGGGGACATGTTAATCTCCCAGTCCTTCTGGCCCACCTCAGCCTCTAGGGACAGAGTGGGCACTGATGGCAAGAAAATGCCTTGGGGTGGGGGACTTGCAGCTGTTGGGAGACCGAAGTCAGGCAGGTGGGCCTGAAGATGTGGGTGGGTGCCAACAGCATTTGTTGCAGGGAGGGCGAGAATACAGGTTTTGGAATCTCACTGCTTGGCTCAGAATTGTGACTCTGCCATTTCCAATGGTTGTCCTTAGCCCAATGACTTAATCTTTTGTATCTTGGTGTCTTCATTTAGAAAAACAAAACAACAAAACAAAAACAAAAAACAACCAGGTATGAACATGCCTGAAAGAATGAGGTAGGGATTGAGTGTCATAATACATGTAACGCTCTTAGAATTTGCCAAACACTCAATAAATGTTAGTTATTGGTGTTAACTGCTTGTGTTATCAGGAACAATAGGTCAATCTAATAATGTAGCAAAGAGTATGTTCCTGTATGCATGGTGCCTGCAACAGATACATTCTGGTGAAAACATAGTTTGCAAAGGTCTGAAGGAGAAGAGGACTACCCAGATACCATGAAGACTATCAGACAGCAGGCTTGCAGGGTCCCACTGCCTGGGAACTCTGTATTCTTGGACTAGTATGTGAGGATGTGGGAAACTTACCCCAATGCTGACCTTCTTCATGATTTTATGAGGTTGATCCTAAAATGAGTCTGCCATTGTATAAAAGGTGAATTAGTTGAAAGCTGTTATCAGAGCCCAAGAATCCACCCCTCCTCAAGTTCTATAGAATATACAGAACTTGGGTATAAAGAACAATGTGTAAGTTTAATCTCAGCCAGTTCTCAACTTTCTTCATTGCTGGGAAAGATCAAAGATGGGGATGTAAAAAAACTTTAGGATAACTCAAAATTCTTTTGAGTTAGCTTGTAGGTATTTTTAGGGAAAGCAGATTGTCTTAGACCAGTACTAAAATGAGTCTTGATTCCATAAACACATACAACCTGGTAATTGAAGGAGGCAGGGGAACCATCTGGGAATTATGCTTTTGCCATGGGGTGTGGAATAAAACTACATGAGCATCCAAAGCAGCTGATAAGACCCAGAAAATAAGAGACTTGGAGTGCCTGAGTCAGGACCTTCCTTAGGCTAGCATGCCAGGACTTCCAGCAAGCCTGCCCCACAGTTCAAGAGGACTAGAGCAAGCATTCATTCTTTTACCCCAAGACAACTGCAATATTTTCTAAAATTATGAAGCTTGATGGAACAAGGGCCCAATTATTTCATGTTGAGGACACTAATATGAGGGTTCAAAATTCATTCAGAGTACATTTATTAAATTCTTATTGTATGATAGACACAGTGTGCATTAGGCATATGGAGATAAATTGCTCTTAGTCTAGCAGAAGAGGTAGAGAAGTAAACATGGTTACAAAACAATGTGATCATCACTAAAGTAGAAATATAGACAGGGCTTTTTGTAATGCAAAGGAGAGCACTTAAACAGTAGTACAGGAAGTCTTTCCTAAGTTGATGCATGAAGTAAATTGTGCAGGAAGAGGAAATTCCCAGTTAGAAAGCTGAGTGGGGGCAATAGGAAAAGACTAGAATGAAAATGAGGAGAGGGGAGATCAGCCTTTGAAGTGCTGAATTTAAAAGATCTATGGAAATTCGATTAGAAACATCTAGTAGGAAGTTGAGCATATAGGTGTAAAGCTTAAGAGAGAACTTCTGGATGGGAATAAAGAATACTTGAAACCACAGCCATAGAGCAGATTGCATAAGCAAATGTGAATAATGAGAAAAGAAAAGCTAACAACACCCAAGTGTGAAGGGTATAGACTAGTGACAGAGTGAAGTCCACATGGGATAGGGCTTGCCTCTGAGCAGAGCGAGGTGGGTGGGAAGGAGGCAGTGCGGATAAGAATGCAGATATGTTTGTAGGTGGGAGGTGGGTAGAAAATTTGGGAGCATTTGTACTAAATTATTTCATCTGTGAATTTGGAGCAAGGCCATCTGTTGAGAATGGAAAAAAGAAGTAGGAAGATTGAAAAGAGTGGTAAAGATTGGAGCTAGTACACATAAATACCAAGAAGGGCAGGAGGCTGAGTGTAGACTAAAGCCACAGCTTTACACAGATACATGTCTGAATAGTTAAATGATTTACTTCCAGCAGTGTTTACAACCCGGATGTAGAAGAAGATATCATTTTGGAATAGGTCAGCAATGATGTTTTGGAAGGCTTTGTGGTAAAGGAACAAGTTGAGAGGTAAAAGGAGCAATGGTTGAACTGATAGGTCATGGGTCTAAGCTAGAAGGAGAAGTTAAGTGAAGACAAGAAGAAACTTGTCTTAGAGAAAAGGGAGCAATCAAGAGACTGGACTCTTAGAAATGGTAGAGGAACAAGGGCCATTAGTAAGACACAGTGATATTATCAGAGAGTGGAGTTTAAGGGTATAGAGGTTTCAAGTTATTTCAAATCCCAGGGTGTGGCCATGAGAATGAACTGCATAAGTGGGGAGGAGATCTTTGAAATTAAGGAGAACTATGAGATTATAATGTTATGTGTATCATTGACATGGATGTTGACATGTCTTGGGAAAATGGTAGGATCTCATTGCCTAAACATCATAGAGTTGTTTGGGGATATAAAATTAATTCTCTTTTGCTGAACCATCTGGAGTCTATGCAACCAAAACCATGATAGGAATAGTTAATGGCCCTTCCCTTCTTTTGCCCCCTTTTTACCCTGCTTGACCATTAACAAAATGTCCTTTGTGATGCACTGTCCACTCCAGAAGGGGCAGTTTACAACAGGGTTGAGGCAACCCTGACAATGGCAGAGCAGGGAAAGCTGGCAATGTCACCATTCATTTCTGATCTTTTTGACAGTTCCTGTAGTTTAAATTTTTCCTACTGGAGCTGTCAATTCAATCTAGGCTCCCTCTGAAGATGTGATTGGAACCAGACAGCTGCATGGGAATTCTATCATTATTAAGCACTTCTATAGCACTTTAGAATGTCAAAGCACTTTGTGACTGTGCTTATTAATTTTTCTTCATAACAATGCCAGAAGGTAGTCCAGCAGTATGAGCAAGACTTGTCAGAAACATGATGAAGAAATGGACTCTCTGAGAAACTAGATCAGGAATTACACTAAGAAGATGCGTCACAATTCAGGCTACTAGCCCTGAGCTGGTGACATTTCCATTTAACAACCCCAGGGGCCCAACTTCCCTGGCCAGAGACACTGCAGGAACAACCAACTCACCAATCTCAGCTTAAAGAGGATCATCACATAGCACATAACAAGTGCTCAATAAAGTAATAAAGTGAACACACCCAAGTAACCTCAAGCTCCACTTAGGTAACGTGGATACGTTCCATTTCTTAAAACATTCTTTGAGTGTTATGCTTATAATCTATGCTCCTTTCTGTATTTGTGATATAATCCATTAAAAGTTCACTTTGAAAAGAAGTTTACAAGAGAGTGAAGCTTTTAAAGTTTTGGACAATAACCCGTAATTCTATATCAGCTGAGGTTTGGACAAAATAAATAAATTATCAGGTAAAATGAAAGGAAAGGAGGGAGGGAGGGAAGGACGGAAGGAGGGAAGGCAGAAGCAAACAAACGTTTTCTCTGAAAGTGCAATTTTTAATACAGCCCTTTGTGACAGTGAATGAAGAGAGTAGTGTCAACAACATCCTAATCCTAATCTTAGCTCTATTAGACTGAAAGAATACAGTGTTTACCAAGACCAAATCAAGAGAGATTTCCTTAATTAGGACTTTTTCAAGCTCATAAAAAGGGCACCTGAAAGGAGAGAAAACGTTTTTTAAAGATCAAAAGACAGAACTGTGGTTGACAGCTCTTTATTTTTTTAAATTTAATTACTCTGACTATCATTAGCTATGGTCCTCTGGAATTCAAAACTATTCCCAGCCCTGAAATTACTCCCTCTCCACTTCTCCGCTCTGCTGCACCTGCCAACACAGTACTATGTTAAGCAAGAGGAGGGCCGGCTCCCTGCAACATACCTCCCAGTACTGGGGGGACTCCAGCGAGCCTTTGGGGAAAAGACTCACTGAAAATAGGAAAAGCCTGGCCTATGCTCCTTGGAGAAAAGGACAAGCGAGCACTCTAGTGATCTATGTCAAGCTTGTTTATGTGGGGAATTCCATATTAGAATGTTTACTGCTCAAAGATTATTGGAAAAGGGATTCCTCACCAAAGGCAGGAACTTTCAAGGGTACTTCATCGAGCATGTTTTCAGAGAGTGGGCTACAGCAGAAGACTCTTTGTAGAGAATGCTTTAAACCCTCTGAATTTGTACCATTTTACAAGATAGAAAAGAGGGTTAGAAGACAGAGTGGCAGGGGTCATAGGTACAGAAATGGAGCCATGACATAGGATTCTAACCAACAGTTCTTCCCAGGCACTTATTAGATGGATATGGAAGAGCACGGCTTTTCAGATTTTGCTATAAAACACCAGGACAATTCTGATAAGAATTGATAAGAATCCTCTCTTTGTGCGATGAGAAGTGGTAGATAAAGGAAGAGACCTTCAAGTGAAGAACTCCCAGCCTTGATCTTTGTCCTTCGTCCTCTATACCCTGCAAGTACATTTAAGAACCGGACTTAGCTTTGTATTTTTAGAAGACCTGGCAGAGTTGTCCTAGAAGGTTTAAAGGAGGCACCGTGAATGCTGGAATTACCATTTCTCAGAACAGTCAATATTGAAGAGTTTGCTGAAAATCATATCGCAGAGAATCTAAATGCATTAGGCACTGAGGTGTCCTGTGTTCTTTGTCCTTTGAGCCTTCCTTAAACTGGGGGCTGAAGCTCCATGGCTTGTGATTGCTCGGTGAGGGAAGGCAGGAAAGGAGTACAAAGGATGCTCTTAAAAGACTAAGTCATTTCAGAACGTGCAAAATGCTCAAGAGTCCCATCCTTTTTTTCTGAGGAGGATTCTATTGAGAAGTACTGATCTGATTTCACAGCTATTGTACAGGCTGGCTTCTACCCAGAATCCTCAGGGAGCAGGACTTTAGGAAAACAGCAGCCTAAGTCAGGGAAATTTCTAGAAGGATACCAAGAAAGCCTACCCATTAAAATCTTTGCAGTACTAGCAATTTCATTTTTTTTTTTTTTTTTACTAATAAATTATATTAGGTACCAGCAAGGTTAATATATTAAGGCATCAGAATTAATTCCCAATGAAAATTCTAAAAATACATACACATGTACATGAATGCATGCATTTATACATATTCTCTAATAAAGTAAGAGATGCAAGTTATATCAGAAATATAAATAGGAGGTATGGCACAATCTCTAGCAAATTTCTCAAAATATTTAATTTTAACGTTCCATCCAATTTATGTAACATCTAATTATGGGTGGGTGAAGCTTGGGGAAAGTATGCAATTGAGTTCAGAATCACATTTCCTTTTCCTTATAGAGTGTATATTTGGTTTATTTTCAAATTTACTGTTGCTCGGGCTTCTTGGAAATTAAGCTGTCACCCATCAGCAGCCCAAGTCACCCGGCCAGGTGCTGTACTGCTCAGCTGGAGAATGCAAACCTCTGGAGGACTACTGCAGATGAATTTCCTTAGCGCAGGGACTTCTCAGCAGCTTCCCCAAATGTTTTCAATCCTGGCTATCTTCTAGGAATCTCATTAATACTAGCTATTAGGCTTTTCTCCATAAATCCTCCAGTCTGGCAACTATCTACTCCTCCCTGCTCCAAAGTTGAACATGCCAATATCTCAGCCATTCCTTTCTTCCCCTGACCTGATTTCTGTTTCCTGAGGAGGGCAGAGGGCAGGAGGGATGATATCAATTACTTAACGAACACAGCAAAGGAAACAGAACGTTCTAACGCCCAGATTCTACCAGAAAGAGAGTTCTTTTTTCTTATATTTAGCATGCATTAGAAACAGAACTAGAATTAATAAAAATAGTAATGATAGGTGATTAATGGTGGTAATGATGATGACTACTATTTTGGAGTGCCTGCTATATGTTAGGTGCAGTACAAGTCAATTTGCATAAATTGTCTCATTAAATCCTCATAACAAGCAAAACTTGTAAGCTAAGCTCCATAGCTAGTTTAAAAGTTTTTTTAATTTAATTTTTTAAAAATATGCAAAAAAACAAGCAAAAATTAAAACAAACCAGGAAAGCAAGGCTCAAAGAAGCTAAGTGTTGTTCAGAGAGGTATTTGTTTAATATCACAAAACATTTCCTCCCTTCCTCCTTTCCTTCCTTCCTTCCTTCCTTCCTTCCTTCCTTCCTTTGTCCCTCCCTCCCTTCTTTCCTTCCTTCCTCCCTCCCTCCCTCCCTCCCTTCCATCTTTCCATCCTTCCACCCTTCCTCCCTTCCTCCCTTACACAAGCATGGTTTGAAGAACAGCTAGGCTCAACTTGCCATGGGCTCAGGGCACAAAGATGACTGGGATGCTGGGCTTACCTACAAAGAGTAGGTAAGCCCACTGTGCAAAGAGTCAAGAGGCAGCAAAACGTCAATTCACTAAAATGAAGGGCTGATGTAAAGACTAGAATTAGGGTATGGAAAAGTACCAAGGAGCACCAAAGAAGGGGGGATTAATTTTCACCATGATACTTAGGGAAGCTTCAGAGAGGAGAGCAGAAGGAAGTGCGTGTTCAGCCACATTAAGAAATGTGGGGTGGGTAGTGAGTGTGCTTCCTGCTTCACGGCACACCAGAGTGTGAGTTGTCAATCTGGAGAGTCAACGGGGACAAGATTGGAAAAGAAGGTTGGGCTAAGAAAGCAAAGGCACTGTGTGCCATGCCATGGAATTCAGGTCATATCCTTTAAACAGCAGCGATGGTTCCAAGGACAGCAGCCGGAGAAGATTCCCTAAAAAGACAGCTGTAGCAGCAGAGAGACTGGGATGGAGGATGTGCTGGGCACTGATGCTCTTATGATAGCCCAAGCCAATGAAGAGAAGGATAACCTAGAGACCTGAATAGAGAGGGAAGAAGAGGCAGTTATAACGGATGATCAATAGACTGCATTTGATTTTATGTCTAAATTGTGCTGATGTGAAGGGAAGAGGAGTCAAAGGTGAATTGACAGTTTCAAGCTTGGGCAACTGGGTGCATAGGAACAGCTGGAAGGAGGCAGGTTGGCCTGGAACGTACTGGAGATGGGGGATAAGCAGAAGGAGAACCAGAGACCACGTTATCTTTCCGCTGCTTCATAAGGCTCTAGGAGATCTTTGTGAGAAACATTAAATTGACTATAGATTTGATAAGACCATTAAGTACAGCACTGAGTCCAAAAATAAAGGAATAATCAGGCAAATAGACAAAATAATAGGCAGGAAGGCCAAATTAAAAACATACCTTGATTCAAAGACATGCTGGATTTTTTAAAATCCACTATTGTAACAGGACATAATGAAGATTTAGGGTTTAAATATACCCTAATAACCATCTAATTAGGATAATAAAATACAAAGAGCTGCTGTGCCATCAATATGCTAATATAACTCAACTCTGCCACCTTCCTTTCTCACACTCCTATTCTGAAGCTTATCCAGTGACTGGCGTAGGCTAGTTAATAGGCAGAAATGGAAGTGTAAAGCACAGAACTGGGGCACAAAATGATTAAACAGCAATGTCCCAAGGCTCCAGGAGCTGGGAGAGGTTTAATGGCAGAAGGGTCAGGGCGTCGCTCAAACGGGGAATTCACTTTAGGTTCTGAGTCTGGCTAGAAAAGCCTCCTTCCAGCCAAGGTTTTATTTGGGTCTGTCTAGTTGGTTTTATATCGTTTTCCACTTTTGACCCAAGACTGAAAAAAAGAGGAAGGTTTAAGAAAAGAACATAAACAGACTTGACTGCATAAAAATGTAAAACTTTTGTAACAAAACCAAAAGACAATTAAGAGATTAGTGTGTGTATATGTGTGTGGGGGGAGCTATTGACAAGAAAGGGGACTTATTAAAAAAAAAACGAAAAGCAAACACAACTCTTGCAAATTAAAAAGAGGTGATTAATAAGCTAATAAAAATTTGCAAATCCTTATTCACACACAAAAAATACAAATGGCAAGCCAACATATGGAAACATGTTCACACTCACTGGTGGTGGGGAAACACAAATTAAGCAGACATCACTCCATTCTTGTCAGAGAAGTAAATGCTTTTTAGGTTGATAGAACCAATGGTGGGCAGGGGAAAGGGTGCTTTCTGTGTATATACATTTCATCAAAAATGGAATTACTGTATAATTTTGTCTGCATCTTCCTTTTCTTATTCAACGATGCCCTATGGAAACCCTTCCAAGTTATGTGGCATAGTTTGAATTAATTCTTTTAAAAGACTAATATTCCACAGTGGATGTATGACATAACTTATTCATCCATTCACCTACTCATGAACATTCACTACTTTTGACTATCAAGGCTGCAATGAATTTATTATAAATATATCCTTAAGTGCATAGCATTAAATTCTATGGGATAGTTCCCAAGGTTTAGGATTCCTGGAGCAGTTCTGGTATTTATACATTTTCAGATTTACTAGAACTTGCCAGTTACAGCCTGGAAGTTTGGTCATTGAGAACACAACTCAGGAGCCCAACTGCCCGTGCCTGAGTCTGGCTTTGCCAGTAACTTTGAAAAAGTTATTTCAGCTCTTAGTGCCTCAGTTTCCTAATCACTAATAATGAGATACAATGAAACCTTCCTCATGGGTTTTATTATGAGTGACTGGCATAGGCTAGTTAATAGCCAAAAATGGAAGTGTAAAGACCAGAACTGGGGCACAAAATGATCAAATGAGTTAATATATGTAATTAATACACTTGTATTAATATATATGTAATTATATATACATAATGCAAAAAGATGTAATGATGCCTGGTTCATAGTAAATGTATCATAACTTTGCTATTTTTACTCCTTAGAGAAAAGACACTAGAGACCATGAAAGAACTCAATATTATAACGTTTATTTTTCATTGTATGCACCGCTGGCAGTGGGTGGGATGATTTTAAGTGGTATATGGATAAGATTATTTTAATGTCATTCATTTACTACAATTTATCATAGAGCAATATATACTATTTTTCCCATTTGCCATGGTAATAAAAATTCCTCTAAAATGCTTGTATTTGTAAAAGCAAAAATAGCCTTAAATTACAAAATAATAAGTACAATCACAAGCTATATATAAATATGGCAAAAAAAAAACACATGAAATTTGGGAATGACTTAAGTTTAAGAGTCATTAGTATTACCTATTATTATCATTCATAGCTTCAATTCTTCTCTACACATTTATTGTGAAAAATTTGTTGTGTAAAAATACCCTTTTAACTGGTACCTGGACTCTGTAATTTCTACTTATTGGGGGTGGGGCAGAGTGGTAACACAGATGTCCAGGAAAAAAGTAAGCCCTGATTTCCATGGGGGTAAATTCTCTCACCAGGGCCAATTTCAAACCACCAATGATTTAAACCAGCCTGCAAAACTCCTGACTTTTTAAGTCAGCTCCTTAAAGCCGATATGAGCTGGCTCTAGCACCACTATCCTACCTGTTAAAATCAAGATTTGGGTAACTGAAGTGGACGACACAAGGTATGAAATCTAGACTCCACTCTCACTAAGTTTCATTTCTATCTGGATGACCTACAATTTTAAAAACGTTCAAAGTAAGGTTAGCGCCGAAAACGAGCCAAAATGGTGAGAAACAAATGAGGGGACAAATTAAAGGCAAAACTCCGAGAAAAAGGTAGTCTAGTGGGATGATTCTCATTTTATTTTGCTTTGAAACAAAAATTATAGTTTTGTGGAAACATGCCTCTAAAATAATAACTTGATTGTGGTGCACTGAGCTGTTTGTGTAGCTGTGACACTTGCCAGGGTGCGTTTTCCTGCCGAAGATGACCAGTCCTCTCTCGGCACCCATGCCCCTCCTGAGTGAGTACTGGGGCCTTACACACTGAATTACAATTTCCAGCCCACAGGTCTGGGAGCTCCTTTCTGGTCCTTAATTCACTCCCAGGGTTCAGAATATGTCGACAGTCAGGCAATGTTTGTGGAGTGGATGAATGAACCAGGGATTCTTAGAATTAGCAGGAATTAGGAGATTGTCTGTTTCACTCTCAGAACAGAGTCCTGTTGCACATGAGGGATTTTTCCAGAGGTTGCAATATTGGAAATAGAACCCAGGTGTTTAACTATTAGTGTCCTCTTTTCTTTGTGTTACAACATACTACTTGTTTCTTCTACTTTGTTACCCAAAAAGTCTAAATTGGTCCCATTCTAGTATCAGTGACAATCTTGTTATGATTTATGTCATCCATCCATCCATCCATCCATCCATCCATCCATCCATCCATCCTTCCAATAAGCATACATTGGCCTCTATTCTATGTCAGGTCTTGTCTCCCTCCCTTTTTCTCTCCTTCCTTTCTTCCCTATCTTTCCTTTGCCTTCTTTACTTTCTTCAGGGAGGTTAATGTAACTGCAGAGTTACATTTGTTTTGTTTTGCAAAACAAAGTACAGGACCTATAAACGCCATTAATTATTGGGAAAGCCCATTAGCTTTAGATTTGCTCTAGGATGGTATCGTTGGTGATGTAAGAAATTTCTTAGAGAGTCAATTGCTGAGAATCTCAAGTGCCCAGCCCTGGTCTGCTGTCCTTCCTGTCTGGTGCTGGCAGGGACAAGCCACAGAGGTGACACATTCTTACGTCCCTCCCTGTGTCCTTAAGCCTCAGTTCCTGCAGGCCAGGCCATTGGCACCGGGTTGAAGATGAGGAGAGCATGGCACAGCGTGCTGGTCTTGGTCCCACCATTTGAACGACATCCAGTTTTGGAAGGCCACGCACACCACAGTCAGTGTAGACGGACAAACATACTTTTATTTTTTGTGAACGGGGGCAGAGGGAACAGATTATTTTAGAAAGGAAGCCTGGTGCTATAAGATGAGCTTTATAGATAGGCTATTTTTCAACAGTTTGAGAATTAGTGGGCATGGGGTGAGTGTAGGAAGTTCATTACACGTACAGTTCCTTCTTCATCCACATTAGGAAGCGACAATTAATTCATTGTCACTTTGCACAAGGAGGCTCCACCAGATGCTAAGATGACTCAGCTTTTGCAGGAGGCTTCCCTGAGGAGGAAGCCAGGAGCCCAGTGAGCATGGAAATTTAGGTTCATTTCTTTCATTGCACAACTCAGAGGTGAGAGCTGGCAATCACCATCCTGGGATTCACTGAGGCAGGGGAACGGGGGGCTCCTGGGCCACGTGCCCCTCCCTCAGCCCGCAGCCCCACTCTCCTCCCACACACAGTCGGTAAATCCAACGCCCTTCCTGCTGTCTCTGTAAATCCAGGAGCTCCAACAACAAAGGGAGGGCCTCACACCCTTGGAGATGCTGCCCCACCTGCGTGCTGCCCCAGACCTCCCTGCAGGTGCTACCGAGAACACGTGCTAAGCAGCTGTGGTTCTGGAAACAAAAACTGCATGGGAACAGAGGGGCGCCAGGCTTTGGATTTTAAACCTGGAAAACCCATTTGAAGCCTCAAGGTCTGAGCAGAAATAAAGTAAAAATTAAAACAGAAGTCCCAGATCTGCCTTCTTGACTGAGAGAACATCTCACCCCAGGCTTGGACTGGCAGGCTAGATGGAATCTTACAAATTATTAAAGACTCCCGATTCCCCTCCCATTCTATAGATAGGAAAATTGGGGTCCAGGGACAGGAAGTGACTTGTTCGTGGTGCCAGAGCTGGGAAAAAGGAAGTGTCATCTTGGTTTTTGAGTAAGCATTTTTATGTGCTAGGCCTGGATTTGAGTGCTTTACAATAATTAGCACATTTAATTCTCAAACTAAATGTGTGGGGTTATATCATTAATGCCATCATCATTATTTCTAATTTCCAGAGGTGGAAACTGAAGCATAGAGTGTTTTAGTAATTTGCTCAAAATCATACAGTTCCTAAGAGGCAGAGCTGGGCTTGGAATCTCAGGTGAACTGCCACATAGAATACTCTATTTCTTCTTGTAATACTTCTGTTATTCAAAATAAGGCTAGCCCTTGAAATTTGTGTTGTGGGAACACTTAATAGGATGAAAATCCCATGTATCTCTATCTAAGACCAAGAGCCTCAACCTATTTGGTATGAATAAACGAAGTCCCTTCAGTCTCTGATACAGATGTGAGAGGAGGAAGGTGAAAAAAGAAAAGGAAGATTATAGTGAAAAAAAATGAAAATTATGTTTTAAAAAACCGCATTAATTATGAAAAAAAAATCTTAGCTTACCCAAAAGTAAGCTGAACTATAAGGGCATTATTGGAGAGCTAAAGAGGACTCTTTACATCCCAGGGATCTTCTTCATATTCATTCATTAAATGAATATGCATCAAGCACATTACAGAGGTACCAAGCATTGCTCTCTGTTCTCTCTTCATAGAGCTTATATTTTAATGAAGAGGGAGACAGACACTAACAAACAAACAAATCAGTCTGAACATATATCAGACAGTGATAAATCAAGGAAAATGGGGACAGGGATTTCTGGAAGTGGTGGTGTTTTACTTTGCTAAAAGCTACAAAAAGCAATATACCAGAAATAGGTTGGCTTTTACAATGGGGGTTTATTGGCTTCAAGCTTATAGTTCTGAGGATGAGAAGAGCATCCAAGTCAAGGCATCATCGGGGCACATTCTCTCCCCAAAGGCCAGCTGCCAGCCATCCTGGACTCCTCTGTCAAATGGGAAGGAACATGGCAGTGTCTCCCTTCTCCTCCAGGCCTCGTCACTTTCAGATTCCTGGTTTCCGCGGCTTCCCCTCTCACTTTCCTGGATTTCTGTCTGTTCCTCTGGCCTTCTCTCTGTCTCTCTCTCAGTATTTCTCCAGTTTGTCAAGGACTCCAGTAAGAGGATTAAGACCCACCCTGGGTCATGCCCTACTGAAGTAACCTAATCAGAAGATCCCGCCTTCAATAAGTTTACCGCCACTGGAATGGATTAGCTCTAAAGACATGATCTTTTCTGGGGACTATAAATGCCTCAAACTACCACAGGGCATGTGACTTTCTATAGGTTGATGAGCAAGGACCTCTGTGATAAGGAGATACTTGAGCAAAGACCTGGAGAAAATATGAAAGTGAGCCATGTCGTTATCTGGGGGTTTTCCAGGCAGAGGAATAACAGTTGCAAGGCCCAGAAATGGAAGCGAGGAGGCCAGCGTGGCTGGTGTGGAGTGAGAGAAGGTGAAGGGAGTCAGAAAGGAAGTCAGAAGGGGAGAGGGGGGCACTCTGGAGGCCATTTTAAGGTTTTGGCTTTTACTCTGAATGAAATGGGAAAAAGTGAGTATGAGCAGAGGAATGAGGCAAATTGATATCCTTTTTTTAATTAGAGAAATTGTAGGTTTGCACAAAAATCATGCCGAAAGGGAGTGGGTGTAGCTCAGTTGGTTGAGTGCCTGCTTCTCATATATGAGGTCCCAGGTTCAATCCCTGGTGCCTCCTTGGAAAAAAAAAAAAATGTCGAGCAGAAAATGTAGAGTTCCCATATACCCACTCTCCATAATTACCACCTTGCATTGGTTACCATTGATGAAAGATTATTATAACTGTACTATTAACTATATAGTCCACTAGCATTCACTGTGTTGTACAATCCATGGTTATTTTGTTTTGTTTTAATTTGTAGTCTAGTAACATATATACCACCTAAAATTTTCCCTTTTAACTGCATTCAAATATACAATTCAGTGCTGTTAATTGCATTCACAGTGTTGTGCTACCATTACCACCTTCCATTACCAAAACTTTTTCATCATTCCAAATAGAAACTATACCAATTAAGCATTAGCTCCCTATTTCTTACCCCTACCCTGGCACATGGGAACCTGTATTCCAGTTTCTGCCTCTATGAATTCGCTTATTCTAATTCTTTCATATTAGTGAGATCACACACTATTTGTCCTTTTGTGTCTGGCTTATTTCACTCAACATGAGGTCTTCAAGGTTATTCCATGTTGGCACATATGTCAGAACTTCATTCCTTTTCATGGCTAAATAACATTCCATTGTATGAATATACCACATTTTGTTTGTTCATTAAACTGTTCATGAGTTGCTCCATCTTTTGGCAGTTGTGAATAATGCCACTATAAACACCAATGTGCAAATATCTGTTCAAGTCCCTGCTTTCAGTTCTACTGGGTATGTACCTAGAAATTGGATTGCAGGTCATATGGTAATTCTATATTTACCTTTCTGAGGAACCACCAAACTGTCTTCCACAATGGCTGCAAAATTTTACATTGTCACCAACAATGAAAGAGTGCTCCTGTTTCTCCATATCCTCTCCAACATTGTTATCTGTTTTTTTTTCAGTAGTAGCCATTCTAATAGGTGTGCAATGGTATCTCATTGTAGTTTTGATTTGCATTTCCCTAACGGCTAATGATGTTGAACATCTTTTCATGTGCTTTTTGTCCATTTGCATGTCTCCTTTGGAGAAATGTCTATTCAAATCTTTTTCCTATTTTTTAAAAGCTCTCTCTGGCTGCTGAGTTGACACTACATGAGGGAGAGTCAGATGGGACATGAGATGGGACTTTTGCAATCATTCAGGCAGCAAGTGATAGAGACTTGGGTAAGAGAAATAACTGTGCAGGCAATGAGAAGTGGTCATATTCTAGAAATGTTTTTGAGGTAGAGCCACTCAGAGGTGCCAAGGGTGACTCTGAGATTTTGACTGGAGCCAGTGGCTCCAGCCCAGCTTTCTATTGTCATGACCACATCTGGAACATGACACTCTGTTCTCCTGAACTAACCTGACTGACACATGGAATGTTGTACTTTCTTCCTTTATGCTTCCGCACATGGTCTGTTTCAAAACAGACTAAAAAGGAAAGAGGAGGAGAAGAAAAGATGTTGCACAGAAGCAAAGGACTTGTTGGAATACTCATTTTTTATTCTAATATAACTTAAGCATGGCCACAGGCACCTTGACTGCCCAGCTCCACATGGTTTATGGATTCAGTTCTTTTGTCCGTCTAATTTGCTTTGACTTTGGTATCAAACAAGTGCTCAGACAAGTAACTTGAGATAGCTTCTAATTAAAACTAATGTTAAATGTGCAGAAAGCTTTAGGGTATGGGACCCAGGCTAGCTGAAATCCAACTCTGACCACTCCTGGGTGCTTGAAATGAAAAAGGAATGTTGTTTTCCATTCCTAACATGTCCTTTTTTTGGCCTGGAGTCATTTATTCCACCTATAGCTCCTCTTTCCTTTAGAGTCTGGAAGGTCTGTTCCTGCCCAATTTTTCAGTCTCATTTTAATTGTTTGAAACATTTTCACTGGCTGAAATCATGCCATGACCTCTTCCTCTGTAGTCTTAGACTAGTATCAGGGTAACCATTAGAAGCCATATTGTGGTCCACACCAGTCTCTATCCACTGGGGATCCTGGACATGCTAGCCCAGCATCCCAGATGATAAATTCCACAATGGTCTTTTTATGTCCACTCAATACCTAGGGGAACAGCATATAATAGGTGGGCAATAATGCTTGTTAGAAGGAAGGCACACATGGAGGGAAGGAGACAGAGAATAATTAATTTAGGTCTCTTTTATTTCTGTTGTATTCTGTTCTCAATGGCCGCTGCAGAATCTTTGTTCCTGGCTTAGGAGCAGCGCTAGTGGAGTGGGGTGAGCAGAGTGAGGGTTGGGCAGGGCATTCCCAGTCATCAGATCAACTGATTCCTCTTCTCTGCCTGCCTCCCAGAGGCCAGACTGTCCTCATTTCAGCTCAACCCCATTTTGCCTATTCTGACATGGTGTGAAGTGGTTCTAGCACATACTACTGCTTAACTTGGGGCAAAGTTAATTGCTTGCTCTTCGCCTCAATTTTCTGCAAAATCTAGTTAATAACAGTATTGTCCTTTAAACCGATTCTCTGGATTAAATGAGGTAAATGCATTTAAAATGCTCAGAGACATTTCTGGGAGGCATTCAATAAACATTAGCTATCATTCTTAAATCATACGCAGTCTGTCTTTTCTGATGTAAGGTATAAGAGGAACAGGGAAAATGGAGAGATGGAAGCCTAACCCTTGACATCTAACAGGCATTTGACTCTCACAATGGGACAGAAAAGCAGATATTACTGGAGGAAAGAAGGGAGACTTCATGAGTTAAATCATCTTGCTCCAATTAGCATAGGTGGTAAGTGAGTGGACTGGATTTAAACCCGTATGTCTCCGACTCAGAAGCTCTAACACTCTACTATGGTGACTCAATTAGCCAATATTTGAGAGATCTTTAGCATACTTCTGGCTTTTCCTATTCATTCTTACCAGCATGCTCTCTTAATGTACTTCCAACTCAGGATTAGATCAGGATGTGCTGACTATAGAGTAAGAATGGCATACATAAAGTAGCAGGGGTCCTTTTCAGCCAGGGTACACTGACTGTAAAGTTTCTGAGAAGATCCTGTAGGATCACAACAGATTTGCCTTAAAGGCGAGAGTACAAGTAGAAAGTGGCTCGTAGATGCCAACTGAGCATCCTGAGAGCAATGATATAGAGGAAAATACCTTGGGAATGAACTGGAGAGGATATCCTGAGACTTCTGGGGATAGTATAGTGGGTACCCAATTTTAAAGTTACCCCAAGACCAATAATCCACTCAGAAGAGTGGCCATGTTAAAGAAAATGCATGGAATCGGAATCAAGGAGACATATTTAGATCTTGGCTCAGAAATGTACCACTGTGTGACTCCAAGCAAATTACTTGATTTTTCTGCTCCTCATTTTCCTCCTCTTTAAAATGTAGATGATTGGAAACAATATCACCTATTTACAGAGTTATTTGCAGGGATTAAATGAAATAAATTACACAAAGCAAGAGACACTCAGTAACTACTGCACTGGAGGATAATTTCCCTTTTTCTGGGGCTGGAGAGCAGGGGGAGTGTTACTCAATCACCTGAGGCTCCCTTTGCTAAGGAAGGGCTAGGCAAGCATACAGCTACAGCACAATATGTTGCTTATTAGAGATTGCTAAGGTGCAAGAGAAAGAGCTACCCAGGAAGAGAAACCAGAAATACGCAGTGCCACATATTTCTTTCTTTTCCTCACACAGATACCCAAAGTGCTGATGGATATTTTAGACTTGGTGTTTTTCAAGCTTCTCTTGGAGTCATTTTGTTATAGTTCTACATGATTCAGTTTTGGAAGACGAGACAATTCCATTCCACAGGCTGCTCTCAAGACACCTAATTCCGTGTTTTAAATGGAGCATTAGAGTCCTTCCTAGACCCTGGAAGAACTACTACAGCAAAAAAAAAAAAATCCCACTGATAATTAATATTTTGATACTGAAAAATAGAAAGGAAAACCAACTATAGGAGCTGCTGAGAATTGAGGTGGAGGATGGGATATTAGAGAAATAAGAATGAGAACCAAGGTATAGACAGAAGCAAGTTAATTCCAGAAGGGAAAGGATTCCCAAAGTAAGCGTTGACACTGAGGGAAAATGACTACTTCCAAGTGATGGAAACACATATTGCAAATTATTACATGCTGGACAGGATGCCATCGTCAAGAAGAAAAGAAGCATGTTCTCATCTTCTGGACTTGATGAAACTGACAAACACAATCAAAACCATTCTCAGTGAATTCTCAAGAGGGAAGTGTTAGGAACTTTTTGCTGTGTTTTATAAGTGAAGCTAACTTGAGAATTCCCATCTCTGCTTGCACTCAGCACAGAAGCAGCGGTTCCTGGGAAGGCCCAGTCTTTCAGGTCTTTGATCTGATCAATGCCATTAGATGTGGTGACCACTCATCCAACTTCCCAAGCAGTACTGTGTGCAATCACATCACAGTTAATTGTGAACTTGAGCATGCATGGCCTATGTAGCACCAAACTCAGAAAAAGTGCAAGCCCCAGTTTCCTCAACTTTCCAGTCTCGGAGATAATAACATCTTTTTTACCTACTTCAGAGAGAGTTTTGCAAATCAACATGCATGTATATATGTTGCTCTACAAATGTCATTACTATATCATAATTAATTACAAATAGTACATAAAACATACAGGACACTAAATCCCTCAAGGCAATAGGATTCTAATTTTACAGCATGAAATAGGCCCTTTTAAGTTAAATCTATGTTGTAATTTTTATGTGGTAATTCTGCTAACACCTTTATAGGTTAAGTGCTATTATCTTCATTTTACACAAGAGCAAAGTAAAGCTCAGAGATTTTTGAACTGCCTGGGATCCCATAGAGAGTCATCTAGAGGTGTGGAGTTTGAGTTCTGGTCTGTCTGAATTCATAGCCTTTGCATGCTCTTTGATCCATCCCACTGTAAAAAGCACGCTGTGGGAATGGAGAGTGAGTGTTGAGCATCATGACTTAACAGAACTTTCTGGAAGAGATGAAGAACACAGCACAATTCCATGGTGGGCTGTAAGATATAAGTGGAGAGAAATGAGGAGGGCCAGAGGTGGAGGAAAAGACAGCTTTCTTCCTTCTCAGCTTCCAGTTCCTCATGCATCTGATCTCCCTGCCATTTGCACAGGCCTTTCCATCCTTCACCACTGAGTGAAATGTGTCTTGGAAGTCGGACGGGCACGTTCCATCTCTGATATTGCCACTTTCTGTTTTCTGCCTCTCTAGAAAATGCAACATCAGGAGAAAGACCTGAATATTTACTATTTATTTCTCCTCTGAAAACAAGTAGAGGGAAAAGCTTTTTCTGAAAAGTATTGAAGAATGTAATGTCTCAGAGTGCAAGAGAGAGTAGGGTTTGATTATTTTGAAACAAGACAGGGAAGGCAGGGCTGGGGAGTAGGGAAACTGATTCTAGAATCCAAACATGAGCTAAGTCCCCATCGCAGAGGAACTGTATGTGTGTCTCTCCTCCGGCTGCGGGTGAAGGTCTGTCTGGAAGAATCAGGCTGAATATCAGAGATGCTGGCAGCGCTCCTCCCAGGTGCCAGATGATAAGTGAGTAATATACTCTGGGAACACAGACATTGGGAAAATTGCTGCTGCAGTCCCACAAACACAAGCGGGAAAATGTGCCGGAAGCAATCAAGGCTTTTGAGAAGCAATGAAATTCCATGGCACATCTTTTAGCCAGTGATCTCAGATGGCTTTGCAGGCATCAGATAATTAGTCCCAACAACTTCACTGTGAATAAAGTATTAATAGACCTCCGCTTAGGAGAGGAGTGGGGGGTGGGGCAAACGAGGCAAACTGGCCAAAGATCAAATTAGCATTTTGATAGTAGCACTAGGGAAAAAAAGCCAAGAAAGTAGATATCCAAATCTAAGTTGTAGTATAGAACCCCAAGGTTTAGAAAACAAGCAATCAAGCAAACAAACAAAACCAGACCAACAACACATGCATGAATCTTTACCGGTGCAAACCCCACTTTTCCTGGAGAGAGTACCAAATTCCCTCCTGTGCTTCCGCCTTCATCTCTTCCCCACCCTAAGAGTTCTGTGCTCCATTCAGAAGGATATTGAGGCTCGGAACCCTCACCAACACCCATGCACCCCAACTTTCCACTATTCTTGCTTATCCTTGGGGGTTCTCTTAGCTATTCCATCTGAGACTCTTTCCCTGACCTCTAAATCTTGATTATATGTACTCCCATGATAAACTTTGCCGCCCCATATTGCTATTGCCTTTTGGTGTCTCCCAGTAAAATATGAGAACAGTAACCTGAGTCTGTCTTGCTCAAGAGTTTATCCTCAGGACTCAGAACAGTGCCTGACACACATTAGGATCTTAGTAAATATGTATTGAATGACTAACTGAAGTTGCACTCCTTGCCTTAAGGAAGCTTTCAATCTAGTGGATAAGACAAACATGTAGACACAGTCCAAGCGAGTGAGAAAGTGTTGGATGTAAAGTACCAAGATTTCATGTTCCAAGCCACTTTGTGGCTAACATACCACAGCATATACCATTGCTTTCTATTAGAATCCTATTCCTATAGAGTTCTTTCATGCTGGAACACTTCCCCAGATATTCAGGGCTGGTGAGATGTCTAAATGGAGAGCTCATTTTAAATTCCATCCCAGAGATAAACCTGTCAATCTTTGGACAGATGAAGGCCTTCAAGATACATCTACTATGTTGTCTAACTTAAAGGCAGAGTTATGATTTCACTCCTTGGGTGGGTAAATAGTTGTTTGTTTCCCCTGCAGAGGCTGATTAGTATAACAAAACAACAAAAGGACTTTGTAGACAATGAGATGAAATGTGTTGGAAAGAACATAAGTTTTGGAATTGAAATGACCTTGGTTTCAATCCCAGCTCTGCAATTTACTAGCTGTGTAATTTGGAAAAAGTTAAAACTCTCTTTGAGTCCTACTGCTAGCACTGCTTATGGTGTTGAACAGATTAATATTATATTACAAACTTGAGCTTCAATAACTTTTTTCAATGGTACATAAACAAGGTTCCAAATCCTGTCTCTGCCATTTTCTAGGTGAGAGTTTTTGAGCACTCACTCTATACCTCAGTTTTTTCATCTATAAAATAGAGATACGCAATCTTCCTTGCATCGTTAATGTGAGTATTGAATCAGGTGTTTATATCAAGCTTTTTCTGTGTCATAACAGGCACTCGATAAATAGAAATCATTATCATTTATTTTATTACTAATTATAATGAAAATCTGTAAAAAATGTTTTGCCCTGATCCACAATAGAATATGACTGCTTTCATTATGATGCTTTTTAACTTTTATCTCTCTCTCTTTCTGGTCCATTCCATATATGTATTTCCTTTTTCATTTTTTAACTTTTTATTTTAGTAACAGTAACAAGTATACAGTACATTTCCTATTTTAACCACATTCAAGGGTACAATTCAGTAGTATTAATTATTTTCACATTATGATACCATCAATAGTATCTATTATCACTACCATTTAATCATCTCAAAGAGAAACAATTCACCCATTAAGCTCTAACTCCCTCTTCCCCTTCCCAGTCCCTGATAACCTATAAACCACCATTTGTCTTTATGAAGTTTGCATCTCTTAGATATTTCATATAAGTGAGATCATAAAATATTTGTCTTTCTTATGTCTGACATATTTCACTTATATATAAGAAAAACCCAGTATGGCTTAATTATCAAGGCATTGTACTGTAACTTATAATGTTAGAAAAATTCAATGTGACTCTTGCACACAAGCATGCAGAGCTACAGATTTAACATTAACCAGATTTAGCTCTACCAAAAATGTGTATCTATGTGATTTCTCATCTTTACTTGCATCTGTCATTACCTGGACCTTCACAGGTACCATCCTCCTATCCTTATCACCCCAAGATCAACCGACCCCAGGTACCAGGCATAATTTACGATTAACTGATAAAAGCAAAAACTAATTTTTCCGGACCCTTCTTAGAAATGTCACCCTAATGATTAACTTTCTTTGTTTCAACCGATATAAAAGTTGTAAGAAAAACCCTTATTGGGAAGCAGACTTGAGACACCCCCGTCTCCTATCCTTCTGCTGGCATTAATAAACCTGCTTTTATTCATGACCATCCTAGTGTGGATTCCAATTCATCTGCTCTGGGCAGCAACCCAGGGGGACCCCTGTGGGGTTTCTTTCATCCTCAGCATGATGTCCTCAAGGTTCATCCATGTTGTTACATGCAGCAGAACTTCATTCCTTTTTTTGGCTGAATAATATGCCATTGTATGGATATACCACATTTTGTTTACCCAGTCATCTGTTGATAGACACTTGGGTTGCTTTCACCTTTTGGCTATTGTGACTAAACCTACTAAAAACATTGATGTACAAATATCTGTTCGAGTCCCTACTTTCAGTTCTTTTGGGTACATAACAAGAAATGAGATTTCTGGGTCATATTTCCTTTTGTATAATCTTCAGATTCTCTACCCACTGGTATAAAAAATGGACCTGATATTTCCCTTTTCCTTTCTCATTGCTTTTTCCTACCCCAACCAAGGATTTCCAGCTGCCTCTTTAGGCAAGAGAAGAGAGACCTGGGATATTCAGACTATATTTAAGGGAACTCACAGCCTGCTGAATTGACTTCTTAAAATTAATTTAGAAATAGAGTCACTAAACAGCTGAATAAAACAGTTTTCACCCTACTCAATGATATAATAGTATTGCAATTTAGAAGCACTGATAATAGAAAGGGGCATTTCCCTAAACATTCAAATTTGGTGCCTAACTATAAGAGGATATTAGGTTGTTAACATAAAATTGGCCTATTCAGCTTTCTGAGTCTCTTTTATGGAGGAGACAACTGATTTCCTTTTTAGATCCAAGTATATTAAAGTTCACAATTAATTTAGATAACACCATATGAGCTGATAGCAAAATATCTAGCAATTAAATAATGAATGCTAGGGAGCCACAGTCATCAGGGATATCAGAATACACCTTTATTATAATGATGTAAAATCAGTGTGTTTTCATATCATTTAATTATAGATTGACAGGGAAATGTGCAAAACCATAGATTAACAATTTTTATGTAACGCATAATATTAGAAACTATGTTCCCAAAACTATGATTAGCATTGAGCAGGTTAAATTCACCATCTTATAAAAAGAATTTGTACATTCCAAATATAATAACTTAGCATTAATAGAGATAGAAGAGCTTTGAGTGTAACAGGGGTAGATTATCTCTCCTGTAACATTGAATGAAATGACACTGCTAAGTAATGCATGTATCTCTCTAAAGGCAAATTTTGTTCACCAGGCTGTTTAGGTTGCAGAGTAGTAAATGTTGGTCTCAATGACTTGCACCCAATGCAAAGTGCAAAATCAATCAGAGTTGTAATTTTGTGCAATTCTAGAAAGCTCTATGCACATGATAGTATATGTAAAGGCAACTCTTGGGTATGTGCTGCAGGACACACCACCTGGTGACAACCTTGCCTCTTCACAGCCTATAGACAGGTTCAGATGCAAGTGTGAACCTAACAAAGACCTACAAGTTTCTTTACTTTGGAAAGCTTCTTCCTGTCCAAGAGTTGATTCCATAGGCTTCTTCTTGCTCACAATATGCTAACATTCCATTTCCCAACATCTGGCCACCCAGACTTCCACATTGCCGTGAACTGGAGTTCCTTTACTACTTTTTTTTTTTTTCTGGTTAAAAAGAAGAAGAAGAATGATCACTGCAAATTTATTTCATTTAAACCCACCTGCTACCCATTTCAAGCAATGCAAAAAAGTAACATTAACAGGCTAGACAAAGGAGCACAATGGGGCTGGATTCCATGTCAGAAACGAAAATATCGTTAATATGCATGGAAAGCAGCAAACTCTCTCTCTAACCAGAGAAGCATTGTTGATAAGATTACCTTTTTGTAAGAGCAAGAATAATATCCTATCATTTACTAAAGAAGAGAGCACTGTGCAATGGTTTGGGCAAACCTCCCCACCCCTTCAGGAAAGCTCTTCATGATAATGAAGAGTGAATGAAAGGAAAGTACCACCAAGGAGGTGTGATTTTATACTGTTCTGTCATTATAGAAGTGCTAGAAATGATAGGAAGAACTAAGACTAGACAATTTTTTACTTTGTTAAATTTTGTATTTAATTTTGAGGTTTTGTTTTGTTTTGTTGTTTGATTGATTGATTAATTGATTGATTGATTGGAGAGGAAGCCTATTCTCTTTGACCCTGTAGAATGCATGATGTGCCTCACTATTCACAATGTTCTCTCCATAGTCCTCATGTCCTGAGTCTTAGGTAGATGGGAAATTATGCCACTAGGGAACATAAAAGTATTACACAGTTGGGGAAAAGAACTTCTTTGCTCATCTGGAAAAAGGGGGGGATCGACAAATGATCCAAGTCTTAAATTCTATGATTCTTTGATTCCTGAACATCTATCTATTAAAGGGATCATTTTAGGGAGAAATAGAAAGTAACAATGAGATGTTTTGGCTTCCATTTAAAATACATCTGGATACCTGGTTATTCTTTCAGACATGAGCATATCAATGTGGAATTTTATTGGCTGAGAGATTGAAACATTGTAAACATCTGGGTTTAGTGGTTGGTATTTATATTGAAACAATGCAGGGTCTGTGACAGTCTCAGGAAAAGGAAGGAGAAAATTTCCCTCTACATAAATGGCTAATATTTGTCCTCATTTGCTGGACACAGATGTGGCCCATCCAGCGTCCAGGAGTCATAGCCATGAGACTGTATGCAGGATCTCTAGAGCCCACAGTTGCCATCTCTAACATTCTACCCACTTTACAGAGGAAGCGTATGAGGCCCAGAGAACTTACCATCAGAAACTGGATCCTGAGAATCAGGGCTGCTGTATCGCAGGTAAGATCTGTTCGTGTGGTTCAAAAATGCCTCATAAAGTAGGTACACACATGAGCATTTACCCCGAGGTGATGAGGAAGGGTACACTGATGTAAGGCAGAACAACTCAGAAAGGGAAACAACCTTGCAAGCCAGAAATGCCGGAAGGCACCATTTACGTACTGTGTGACTTTAAAAGTGGTGTGTATGCTCTCTGGGCCTAAATTCTCTAATCTCTAAAATAAGGGGGGAGGGGATTAATAAAGCCTACCTCGAAACATTTTTATAGCGTTTGTAATGATAACATGTATAGAGGATGTCTTTAAGCCAGAGCCTGGCACAAAGGATGCATTCAGTAAGAAGTAGGTCTTTTCTATCCATTTGCAAAGTTTTAAGGGCTAAAACAATCACTTCAGTTCTTACAACCTGGATCTTTGCCTGATGCTGAGATGCATTATCTGAATCTAAACAGAAAACACGAAGGTAAATGGGCCTTGAACATAGCATGGATCAAGAATTTTATTAGGATTATAAACGGTAGGAAGAGAGGATAGCATAGCTAGCAATAATAATGATAATGCTGCAAGGTTCTTCGTTTGAACGAGCAGTTACTGTTTGTGTGACACTATGCTACTTTCACGCATGATTTCACTGAACACATAGAAAAACACCATTAGAAAAACAAACAAACAAACTAGAGTTGGTGCTCCCATTTTACAGGTGAAGAAATGAAAGCTTAGACTTTAATTAGTTGAACTGGAATTCAAACGCAAGTCTTCCTTACTCTACAGTCATTTCTTACCCCTACGCAATATTGCCACTCTATGGCAATGCTCCAGAAGCTAGTCCAAGTGCAAAATTGCCGCCAGAATTACACTGATGTGCAGCATTGGATCTGGGATAGCTTTCTCATTCATTGGTTTCACTGATTCATCCTACAGAACTGGGTGAGCACTCACTGTGTTTCAGGAAGTGTGCTAAGGAGAGGGTTCCAGAAACAGAAGTATATAGTCCCTGCATCTAAATTGATCAAGGTCTAACTCACAGAGAGAGATGCAAACTATGTAATATAATGCAATATGTGTGGACAGAACACTCACTGCCCATCTCTCCACATGACTGTGGGTGTCATCCAAGTAAGTGTGTGCTTTCTGAGCTCAGGAACAATCCTGGGGGAGGTGGGGTGCTCTGTATATAGCCACCACCCGCCTTGCCACAGTACCTGATGCATAGATTAGCATCCTCATTACAGGCTCATGTCTCTTAGCTCCTATACTGCTTGCTGTGATATTCAGGATTAGTGATAAATTGCAAGTTGAAGTGGTCTTTATTTAAGCAGTTGTAGGATATTTGAACTGAAAAAAAGAGTAAAAGATAAATGCAACTTGCTTGTAGAACAACAAGAAAAAAATCTAGCAGCTCAAGACATCATGCAAATTGCAGTTATTTATTATCGGAGAGTGTTGTACAGGATTATTGACTAAATAAAATATGTTGCAACCAGACTTACAAAGCATTTTATGTATGGAGCATACATCAGGATGCAAGTTTTTCATATACTGAACACTATTGTGGGAAAGTATTCACTGCTGTTGAATTGAATTTATATTTCTGACCAAGCCTTTCCCTCCATGCTTGGCCCCCTGTGGTCACATGGGCGGCGGAGACGAAATGAGCCTGGAGGTGCCCTTTCAGCTGGGCAAGGCGGCACTTCGGCACTTCGGCTCAGGGTGTGAGTTATGAGGTGAGGGGAGGGGGGCTTGGGGGGAGGGGGCAGCTAGCTGTGAACATGCACGACCACACGCTGAGAACACATTTTTCTTATTTTATCAAACTCACAAATGTATACCAATTTGTTCCCTTCCTCAGCTTCAGTGCATTTCTTGTTAAAGGACATCTGTTTGTGGAAGCCTTTAACAAAATACTCAATCACAAAGGCGCGAGAGGGACCTGAAAAAGCCAAATTTCTATTAAGTGGTGAGTCAGCAGGGGGGTGGAAGAAATGTTATCACTTGCACTCTTGTTTGAAAATTAAGGGGCTTCCGTTAAATCACAATTTCCCTTTGTTCTTAATAAGATGATAGTCTAGAACTTCGGTCTGCTTCTAGGACAGTGACTTCTTGCTGGGTTTAGATTGCTGAAGAGCTCTGCATTTAATCTCAGAGGACTGCCAGCAGTTTCAAGGAGAGCTAGGTGAAGTGAGAGAAAGCACCACCCATTGAAAGTGGGTGGCGCACGAGGAAATTAAAGGTGTACGGAAACTTGTGACCATCACGTTTCCTTTATTCTAGCTGGAGTTACAAAACAGATACAAAACAGCACTTTCTCTCAAGCACCTAAGTGAAAAAGAACAGAGAGGGTAAAAAGGGAAGAGAGAGGAAAAGCCTCTTAGTTGCAGGTGGGCATGGAAAGGTGACATGTGTGAGCAAACGAGAACACCCCAGAAGTAAGCACACCCCAGAAGGACCGAGAACCTTCCCGTGGCAACATGCAAAACCCTGCTCTAAAGTTTTGCAGCATCCTAAGGAGCTGAGACCTGTCCCACCCCCCTCCCCACACAAACCCCTCCACAAGTTTCCACTGTCTCATTAAGCCTCTCCAGGAAAGGTCAAGATTGTAATAAAGTGAGGAAGTTTATGTTTTTTTCTCTTGTGCAATTGGAGTTCAGGAGACAGACACCTTGTTTTGCAGAAACTTAAAAAAAAATTAATCAGTAAAAAATCTTCCTGGGCTTTAAATAGTTCCTCAAGGGAGCTGCTAAGCCAGGGGCAGAAGAGTTGGTCTTCTCCCCTCTTTTGGAAGAATGAGCCCATTTCTTTAAAAAAGGAACTTTTACTCAGCATCAGAAAGTTGATTGTTTTAGGAGGAAATCGTCTCATTACAAGCTGATTTCCCTGAGTATAAATGAAATCTTTCAATACAGGAAATTCTCACAAGCATGAGAAGTGGTAAGATTTGCAATATGGGCAAATCCAATTATTATTGTTATTTTGAAATTCACGTGTTAGGCCTTTCACACTAAAATTTTGTAATATAATTGCAACTATTATACACACGATATAATACACAAATATATATGCACACACGTCTATATATGCATTCAACATTAAGGATAGTCAGGCTTCTTTGTTCAATATCTGACATCCCCACAGTCAAATTCCTAATCTTTTTTTATACATTCATTATTGGACACCTAAAGGCTAGGTTTGGGGAGAGTCGATGATTGACAAAATGTTAGCAGCCAGCTTCCTGGATCTCAGAGACCAGTTGACAATGCCCCCACATTGCTACTTCCTGTTAAGTGATGAAGCTTTTAAAAAGAAAGTTTAACCTCAACTTTCAGTTTTCCCTTGGAATCTCTACTTCAAATAATACAAAGACAAAGACAAAGGTCAGAGAGATAAAGGGGAAACACAACTGAGCTGGAAAGCCTGAGACCTTCTCTTAGAAACCCTAGGTGTCTTTCATTTTAATTCTCCTGGGAACACTAAACTTAGATTTTGTTTATCAGACTTCCGTCTCTTGCCCTTCCGTCTCTAGATGCCTTAAAAACATTTCTGTGTTTGGGCCACAATTAGCAATTAAATAGATTTACTGACAGAGCACCCTTCACCATTGTGGTGAGTTTGCTTGGCAGAGTCCACACTAGCCAGGCAACAACCTGCAGGAGGGAGTTGGGTAAACACCAGGTAAATAGGATCAATTGTCAAAAGCCAATCTGGATTCTGCCAACTGCGGAATTCTTTGTCCTCAAAAATACGTGTTCCTTGCATAGCCTGGATCCTTTTTAACAGAAATTTCCAGACTTTAGGATTTTTATAGACCAGTAAAATTTAAAGGGAGGCAAAAATGTCTATTACTTATCATCATCATATAATCTTAACAAAAATAAGGGCAATAATTCTATTCTACAAAGATATGGGGCATAATCTCAGAGTGAAGGGCAGATCTTAACGTGGCAGGGTATCGTTGCTCTTAAATGACATCATTCTCCCTATTTTTCTCATTCCTCGGCAGGCCCAGGGCTGCTTTGTGGACCAACATGGGTTCATGGATCAGCATTCCGAAACCACTAACCTAGGGAATGCTATTGCTATCCCTCTTGCTTCGCCTCTACAAACATGGATATGAGCTCCAGGCCCCATCCCTCTGACATTTTTTCTCTCTATTTCCTTCTGCTATTCATCAGGGAGTGAGTTTATTCATTCCTGAGATGTTTTGGTTGCCCATAACCCTACTAAAGGATAACTAAATAGAGAACAAAAGAGAAGGGGGTGGTTAGAGAATGAACACTAGTCAAAGGCCCAAAGACAAGAAAAATCCCAAGATTCAGTAGATTCAGTAAAAGGAATCTACTGGCAATCAGAAAAAATATTTTACGAAAAATACAAATCATGGACTCCAGAACACTATATAACAGGAAATATTTTATGAATGATAATTTTTATATTAGAAAACTCACCCAGAAATATCCAATCAAACCAATGTGATTGGGAGAGTACTTATTGATAAAATGGAGGTGGTTCCTTCTACAACCCAAAAATGCAACACTGAAATATATATTCTGACCATGGCAATTCTAATAAGCTATGCAAACAAAATGAGAAGAGGAAGGGTGGAGTGAGACAAGAACAAACCAGGGTTGGGTTCACTAGGTCACCCAGCCTCACCTGAGCCCTCCCTAATGGAGTCCCCTTTTTCATCCATAGTAACGTCCTATAGCACTGCCTTCAGTGCCAATTGCGAGCCCTCTTTAAGTTCCACTGGTCTCCAGCCTCTTTGGTTCTCCTATCCTTCACTTCCTACTACTGAGATTAAAGTCATGTGAAGTGAGTTATTTTAATATGTCTCCACCTTTACCCCTCCTCCCTTCCTTCATGGCTCTTGGTCCTTACTACTCATTTAGAATGTCCATCTTTTCTCCACTTGTACTTCTTCAATCTCTTCCACTCTTCTTTATTTTTACCAGTAAACATACTCAAGTCTAAATTCTCTCTATAAAGAAACAGATGAACAAACAAAACTCACAGGCACTGTCTTCCCTTCATTTCACTCAAACTTCTTTAAAGAGTCTTCATGACTTTACCCTCATGTCCATTCATTCCTTAATTCCTTGCACATGGGCATTTGAAAACGTTCTAAGTCTGTGATGACTTCCCAATTACTGAATCTGGAGACCTTTCCTTAGTACTCATTCTTCTCAATCTCTCTTCAGGATATGACACTGTTGACCATCCCCTTCTTTCTGGAGATACTCTTCTGCCAGGATACCAAGTGTGATGGTTCAAAGCTTTATGGACCCCAGAGAAGTATGTTCTTAAAGTTAATCTATTCCAGTGGGTGTGGACACATTGTAAGTAGGATCTTTTAGTGAGTAGGGTCTTAACTTAAGGTGTGACCCACTTCATTCAAGATAGGTCTTAATCCTCTTACTGGAATCCTTTATAAGAGAATGAAATTCAGACAAAGAGAGAGAAAGGCATGTAAGCAAGAAGCTGGAAGCAATGAAAACTGGAGGAGAAAGGAGAGACCAGCAGATGCTGCCATGTGCCTTGCCATGTGACAGGGGAGTACAGGATCACTGGCAGCTGGTCTTCAGGGAGAAAGCATCACATGATGATGCCTTGATTTGGACATTTTTCTCAGCCTTAAAACTGTAAGCTTGTAAGTTAATAAATTCTCACTGTTAAAGCCAACCCATTTTGGTATATTGCTTTCTGCAGCCTAGCAAACTAGAACACCAATGCATTTTATTACCTCAATCTATTTTCTAACTTCTTTGACAAACCTCTCTCTTTATCTGCCTCACCCACAGCAATCCTAGCTATTGTCCAGGGTCTTGAAATGGCCTCATCCATGGCAGTGACTTCACTTTTTCCTTGAGCTGAAGACTTCCAACTCTCTCTCAATTGTCGTTGTTTTTCTGTATCTGTAAATGTCCTATACATATTTTAAATTCATCTACTCCTTTATTTTAGCCACAAATTCAACTTCCTCACATCTTTAATTTGGTTCATTTTAACATGCCCAGAATCTTCCTCTGCACTCAGGCACTCAAATTCAAAAACTTATTCAGCCTTGTATCCTTGCCTTCAAATAATGGTCAAGTCCAGTAGGCTCCCTTTAACCCACTGTCAACTTCCTAGCCCAGGCTGGCATAGATGTATTCAATTTGTTCCTCTGTGGTCTTAATAATCTGATAGATCAACTTGAGCAGTTGACAAACCTTTTATTGCAAATAATAAAATGTTATCTTTTCTGATGTAAATAACAAAATAAATCTTTTATGTATTAATTTTTTAAAATTAATTTGTGCATCAGAGTAACTTCTATGAAGTTATGCTTTCATGCAGAAGAGGTATAGCAACATAAATGGTGCCATTCAGCCTTTACCTTGGACATGGCTTCTATATCACCCACAAATCCCTCAGCTTCAAGTTAAGGGCCATGCTGGGTGAGTGGGCAAATTGCATGATCCCTTGTATATGCATTCCTTCCAGATGCAACAGATATACATTTGAACACCTACTATTGCTAAGACTTTAAAGTAATTACTTGATTTGATCCTGTGAGAATAGACATTATTGCCCCCATTTTATTGGTAGGGAAGATGAGGTTAAGATAAGTGAAGTGACTAACTGGTCAAGGACCCTTGGCTAGTACATGGGAGAAGTGGGATTTGAGCCCATATCCTGACTACAGGTTGAAGTTTCTTTCTGGAATGTCGCAGCAGCTCCTTGTAATTCCGTGATTCTGTACATTTGATTCTGTTGGCCCTGTGACTGTGAGTGAAGGTCTGGAATATCCTGGCCTTAAAATCAACATCCCCACAGTGGTGTCCATCTAGTCTCCACAATGGCTAACTCTTTCAAGCCATTAGATCATCAGGCTTGGATCTCTTGCATGGTCAGGCCCCAATGCCTTGGCAAAGGAGACTGAAACCGTGGGTACCAATTTCTGCCTTCAGGTGCCTGTGAGAACTAATGCAAAGACAGTAGGAAATGAATGAAATGTTCAATAACTAGTCTTTTTTTGGTTGTTTTGTTTTGCTTTCTTCATAAAAAAGAGTGCTTCAGAAATCCATTCCCTTAGAGATACACAAACATGAAAAGCAATATCAATAAATAATACTACTATAAATATGGGGAGGCTAGTGAGTGTTTGACTTGCCATTCTCACTGCCAGCTTAGACTCATATCATCCTCTTATATGCTCCATGAGAGAATTTCTGCTTCTAGAAAGAAATACCATGACGTATGTGTGTCCACGTGTGCCAGTGTGTGTGAATGAGTGGATGAATGTATAAGTGTAAGTGCTTGTGTATGCTGGTGAAAGAAGGATTAAGAAAGGAGACTGCAGTTCTGGATGTGTGAGTTTCATTCTGGGAATATTAGGAAATCCAACTTTAGCTGCAGAACTGAATTATCTTTTCTAATCTACTATTTACAGCAGTCAACCTAATCTTCTGGTTTGGTTTTTAAAAGTCTGACTGTCATCTACTCAATTGATTCCAAGAGGAATAAAGGGGTATGATTAACCCTAATGCTCAAAACTAATCACTCGTAGAAACTCAATCAATTTTATGGCATCTTCATTTTACAGATGAGAAAACCGAGGCTTAGAGCATTAAGAAACTTGCCTAGTAAACAGCAGAACAGTAACTAAAATCCAAGTCTGTTCAACTCCAAAGCCAGTGCCTTTAACCAATGAATTATAGTGCTGGTGCTTAACCTGGGAAATTTCACAGAATCAGGGTTGTGTCTTCCAGACTTGGCCACTAGTAGTCCAGGGTTTATAGGAAGAAGTTTCATTCCAGTGATTCCAAGGCTAAGCCACCAGTCATTGGACAAGAAATTAAAAAAGAAAAGTCTCCCCTCCCTCCATGCATTCACACAGAGAATTTCACATGCCACGAATCTCTCCATCATGTTATGGCTAACTAATCCCCCGATGCTCTGACCCTTTCAGAACAGCTCCCTTCTTTTCCAGATCTAATTCCTTGCTTCAGAATGCTGCTTGTGGTGTCTGAAAGCCCGGGGGTGTGGCCAGGGCCCAGTGCCTGTGAGCTCTCCCAAGCAACCGTGGGCAGCTTAGCACAAATGGACCTGCAATCCAACATTAATTTCCTGTCTTCCAGTCTGAGAGCTCCTGATAAGCTGTTGTCTGGTTAAGGAGCCAAAGGGAGATTCAGGCTCTGGTCCTAGCATAGTCACCACCTTGTTCCTCCCTGCCAGAGTTCTTCCATCCAGCTGCAGCTACCCAGGCCTAAGTAGGACTCCAGGAGCAGTTTTCAAACAGAAGTCCCTGTGCCTTTCTCCACCTCAACCCCACTTGGGCTGGCCTCCTTGCTGTCAGTGTCTCCGCCAGCCTGGCCATGCCCATCTTCAGAGAATCCCAATACATTATTGAAAAATGTCTTCCTACAGCAGGCAGAGAAATGAAAGCTTTCCCCTTTCCAATTCTTTCCCTGTTTCAAGCAAAGCAATGAAAAACAACTGGCTCATAAAAAAAAACAGAGATATTCAAATTGTTTCACAATTTAATTTTCTCTCAAATCTTAGTAAAGAGGTTGGAAGTATTTGTGTAAATACTGGTGTGTAAAGAGTTAATTGCCTATTTTGGAGGAAATAGTCCTGTGAGCATTTTCATTGCTTCTCCTCTCCAGCCACCCTCCTTCCCTCAATTCAGATAAAAATAAAAGAGCAGGACTAACAGGATGAGACCAGAATAAAAAGTGGGTTCTGATAGAGTAGAAATGTTCATTGAAACTTAGCAGTTGAAATGTGTATGGGCATTGAGAAGGCAGAGTTAACAGACATGAGCTCTGTTCTGAATAAGTTTATACTTAACAGGCAAAATAGTTACACCCTCCTAGGTTTGCATATGAAATCACACGATAAGTTTTACCACATCTTTCCACTTTTTTTTACGTTTGCAAATAAATCCAATCATTTCACCAACCTGTCTTTTCCCTCTTTGGAAAGAGCAGTTTCAGAATTTTGCATAGTCTTAGAAGTATCCCTAGCAGTGAGTTAAGAATAGGAAGGTTATTTGAGGTTGCAGTGGAAAAAAAAAAAATGTTGAGCAATATTGGTCTGAATGATTTTTCACCCCTGGGAAGGGAGAAAGAACTAACATATGCTCTGTCACCTCAGCTAAAATATCAGTAAGTTACTTGAGGAGCAGTTTATTAGGGACGTGTACTGTGCTCCCCCACTCCTCCCTACTATACCCAAGACAAAAGTAGCTCCCTAACATGTAAGCGTATCTCCAGAATAACACCACCTTGCTCGGTTGACCGTCAGTTGCTTGAGGACCCATGCTTGAATTACACTGGCATTCTCCGTGCCTCGTAAGTAGCAGGTGATGCACACATATGTTTGGGGCAGGGCATGCAGTAGCGATGGTGATGCACACGGAAGGTTGCTTTTTGTGTAAGCCATTGCCCTGGTTGCAGTAAAAACAATGAGGCCTCTCGGATCTGTTGTCATCTGCTCTATCTTCCAGGGATCTGGTGCTGAGAGTGATAAATATTTTAAGAGACAAAGGACTCCATAGGATTTGGGATTAACTGGTAATCAGAATGGCAATTGGTGAGAAGCAGGAGCTTTTTTTTAAACCAACAATAAGTGCTGTATTTCAGAAACTTCCCTCATTGTCCTAAACATCCGGGAAATGCCCTGTTCTAGGAGGGAAGATTATCCCAGCCTGGTAGCTAAAGAGTTTCTGCAGGGATGCTAGAGCAATTGTCTGAAGGAGAAACCATGCCCTGGGGGCCCATCTATCTTGCAGGCTAAGTTGCCTCACTGGGGAGCCCGCCTAGCTCTAGAGACACCTCTGTCGGTATTTTGGAATGGGGTAGGTCCTTCATGGAAAGCTGATTCTTTCGAATGCTCTCCACCTGCCTGCTCTCCATCCACATCAGCATTCCAGCTGTTCTCAGGGCCAGTTGACTTTGCCCTGCAGCACTGGTCAAAGGAGGGTGCTGACTCCCAGATATCAAGGAAATTCCACCCGATCAGTCCTAAAATGGAAATCTGGAGAATGACCATTCACTGCCGCTTTCCAGAGGCGTCACTGTTCCAGCCTGATAGGCTGGTAGTGTTTGGGTTTTTCTTGTTGCTGGGGCAGTGGTTTGGGATTGTGGGGTGAATACTGCTCCATGTCTTAGGAAAGCCATTTTCTGATTCAGGCCCAGCTACTAAATACCTGTGTGCCTTGGGGAAATCCACCAGCTTCTCAGAGCTTCTTTTACCCTCCTCTAAAATGAGAGGCTAAACCTGACACCCTCCCAGACCTATTCTATCCTTAATATCCAAAAGGACCTTCTCACGCCTCTAACATATGCCATCAGTATTCACCAAAACTCTTTTACCACAAGAGAAAATAACTGGAAATATTAACAGAAGAGGCCAATATACTGAGCTCTGCGGCCTGTTTCTGTTCTGAGGCTGTTTCATGTCTTTATGTTCTTACACTGAGAAAAACCTGGGCTGTGCCAATCTACATCAAATGGCAGGAGGATGTGTGAGAGAGGAGGAATCCAGACGAAACCTAGGATCCAGGTCTTTCAAATGGCAAACTCATTATGACACGGTCTTCCGACAGGCTGGGGGATGGCACGTCTCATCCGAAGCCCTCCGGCTGCCCCAAGCTCACACACAGCTATGTGTCACAAGAATCACAGCAGGTCTTGTCAACGGACACTGAAAATGTCAAAAAGCAAAAGGGTGGCATTTGGGAGATGTCAAGGAGGGCTGGGGGAGTAGTTGTGATGCTTGTGGGACAACCAAACAACAAACAACAACTAGAAGAATGGCCTGCATCCTTTAACTTGGAGATAAGTGAAAAGAGGAAAGAAGAAAGTTAGGAGAAAGGCTAAGATAAACAGGAGTCAGACCTTCTGTCATTCAAGCAAAACTGTAATACTGGAAATTTGGCCTCATTTATTTAGCTAGCCTTTTATTTACTACCAGCTCTGTGCTCAGTATAATGCTAGGTAGAGAAGGCGTATACTTGAATTAGGAAAGGAATACAATGCAAATTAAAGGATCATGGCTTTGGAATAGAAACCCATGGATTCAAATCTTGACTTTAGTGCTTACCAGTCATAATTCTGGGCAATGACAAAAATCTTAGGTCCTCAGTTTCATCAGATATAAAGTAGGGCTAACACCATGGTCTTGCAAGGTACTTTTAAAGATTTAATTGGGTTATGACAATGTTTAACCTTACCCAAGCCCTGTGGTCCTAGAAAACAGCAAAAGTTAAAAAGTGTCCCCATCCTTTCTGTATTCCACACAACTGCAAAGATCCACTTTCTCCATATGACTTAGCTAAGAGTCACAGATTTCCTCTTATGTATCTATGACAAATCTAGACACAGGTCATCCAAATTCCCATGCTTTGCCTCATACCTGATTAGATGAACTGCTTGTCCCCACTGATCAATCCGAACAGAATGTTTGCTAACCAAACTTTAGTTAAGCTTCTCTCCTTCCTCTAGACCCCTGGATTCTAATGATGCCTCCCAGAAAACAGGCTGCTTCAGCACAAAATATTCTCAGATCTACTTTCTGATTGTTGTCCTTTCACCCCAGTTTTTCCCTACACCCACTTCTTTCCTCTCTCTCTCAACAAAACTAAACACACACACAACTTTTTGCTAACTCTTGAGGTGCTTGCAGACCTCAGCTTAGGCAACAGTGTCTCCTATTGCAATAGTCCCTTTCTTCTGTTGTGTATTAAGCTTTATTAATGATCTTGATTCCCTCTCCCAAAAAGTGTAAACATGTTGACCACAAATAGAATGTAAACAAATTGAGGAAAGCACAGTTTTGTAAGAAGAATAGCCAGACATTTGTACAAAGAAATCATATGGACTGGCGTGATGCCAGCCAGATGGGCCCTTCCTATAAGAGCCCCATGGAACTACCTCTTGGGTGAGTGTCAGGTTGAGACAGAGTGATGCCTGCTCAGTGTCTCCGGGCTTCAGTGCCTGCGCTGTGCTGTGAAGCAGCTCACTACCGCGCTGTCTGCAGCACCGACAGCACCCCCTGCCCTCCACTTTGGATCCTATGTGAAATATCACATGGAACTTGGCTCCTGAACCTGCTCATTAAAGGTATCCACTTGCAGTCCAGTGGCTCTCGGGCTTGATGGGTTTTAACGACTGTTGTATTTTCCACCTTTAAATGCATTTTGTGCATGACCTGGCTATTGCTCATTGGTTGCCCGGGGAGCTTGTGATTAAGCAATCAAATAAATTGCCTTGAGCATCCCACTAGAGTCCTGTGAGATCTGCCATCAGGTGCTGACTTTACTTTGGATTTCAATCTGCTTTTGGTTTGTCACAACACTACACTTACACTACACCCCTTTGCAAGGATCCTTTCAATTAAAGATTCCCTTCACCGCGTCCAGATTTGCTTTTTTTTTTTTTTTAAAAGATTTATTTATTTACTTGATCCATTTTAAACCCCCCCTTCCCCATTTTGCTGTTTTTTTGTGTGTGTGTGTCCATTCGCTGGGCAATTCTCTGTGTCTGTTTCATCTCTTCTCATCCTCCTCCTCCAGTCTTCGATCCTGGAGACCTCCGATGTAGGAGAGAGGTGTTCTGCCATCTGCGCCACCTCGACTCCTGGTTTTCGGAGCTTTCAGAGCTTTCGGAGCAGCTCGTCTTGTCTCTCCTTTTACGTCATCATCTTGCTGCATGGCGGCTCCGTGGCTCACCGGCACACAGAGCCTGGCG
>JAQZBX010001019.1:75178-90763 GCA_029593785.1 Cabassous unicinctus | reverse complement strand
AAGCACTGAGAACTGAACCTGGTACCTCTCATATGGTAGGTGGTAGCCCAACTGCTTGAGCCACATCTGCTTACCTGGCTTTGTTTTTGAGGAGGTTTTAGATTACAGAAAAGTTACAACAATGACAGGGGAGGATCACTGGTGCAAAGTGTCAGTGGTGGGAGATATATGTGTAAGGGTGCACCTAGGGCATGCATCTATGGAATATGAATGTGTTCTGTGGTCCTGGGAGGTTATCTCAGGGTTGGAGACCCACACAATAACCAACAAAATTTTAAATTCCCATCCTGGAGTCCTGCTATGTTCTCTAATAAAGTGGCAATAATTTCTAGAGGACATAGACAGTGCCTAATAAAAGAAGATAGATCAACATGCCAAGCTATTGATATTAATGCTTTTACTTGTGAACCTTATTCTTGTAAAATTGAAATTGGCCTAGTAATATCTGTTGCCTAAGATATTGTTACTCTAATGTGGCATCTCTTTGAGCCAAACTCAGCATATAAACTCCCTACATTCCGCCCCCAACGTGGGACATGACTCCCAGGGATGAGTCTCCCTGGCACCAAGGGATTATTACCAAGTGCCAACTAGTGATGTATCTGGAAAAAGACCTTTACCAAAAGGGAGAAATATTAACTACAAAAGTTTTTATGGTTAAGAGATTTCAAAGTGAGTTGGGAGGTCATTCCAGAGGTTACACTTATGCACATCTCAGGAGGATCTCACTTACTGCCACAGTAAACAAAGCCTCAAACAGGGGTGCTCCTGACGTCTCTAGAGACTTCCAGACACTGTAAACAAGGCACACAACCCCATGAAATTAGCACCCCATTGAACGACCTTACCTTGGAATAATGATAACCTATTTCCCCAATGTAACACAGTTAAGACTCATTTATAATTTCCCTTCACATGATTCTCTACCCCTTTTATTTGAAACTATAATTAGCATGATACCCATTATATATATATGTCCCAGAGACTTATATCTTCAGTTTGTTCATATGCCTCTTGAGCCCTGAATCTCAGCAGATGTGTGCCAACACCTAGTCTAGCCCTTTATGCATATACAGGTTTTTGTTATGTTCTTTACAAAAATGAGATAAAACGATCATTGCTCTATAAGCTTTATTTTTTTAGTCATAATAGAACCTTTCTCAGGCCAGAAGATAAAGATATACTTCACTGTTTTTGTGTGCTACAGTTCAATCCATTGTAAAAATATTTTTAAAAATTGATTTACAGAATGCCATGTGATTTTTAAAAGAAATAAGTTTGTTGAGATATAATTCACCTACCACAAAGTTCCCTCTTTTAAAGTGTAAAATTCAGTGTTTCTTTTTTGTATACTCATGAAGTTGTGCAACCATCACCACTATGTAATTTTAGAACATTTCATTACCCCCAAAGGAAATCCCATACCCATTAGCAATCCTCCCCATGTCCTCCCTCCCCAGCCCTGGTAATCACTAAATAATGACTTTCTGTTCATAAGGATTTGCCCATCTTGGACATTTAATATAAATGGACTAACGCAATGTGTGACCTTTGAGTTTGAGTCTTTTGTGGACCCCAGAAAATTATGTTTTTAAGCTAACCTATTCCTGTGCACAGAAGCCTATTGCATGTGGGGCCTTTTGGTTAGATTCATTTAAGGGACCTTTTGATTAGATCACTTTTTAAAAAGATTTATTTTATTTATTTTCCCTCACTCCCTCATTGTTTGCACTTGCTGTGTCTGTTTGGCTTCCTTGTTTCTTTTAGGAGGCACCGGAAACCGAACCCAGGACCTCTGATATGGGAGGGAGGTGCCTAATTGCTTGAGCCACCTCCATTCCCTGCTTTGTTATTTCTCTCTTTGTGTTTTTCTTCTTATGTCTCTTATTGGGTCATCTTGTTGCATCAGCTTGCCACGCCTGGCTGTCGCGTCACCTCGCTGTCTTGCTCCTCCTCCTTGGGAGGCACTGGGAACCTCCGCTCCCTGCTTTGTTGTATCTCTCATTATGTTTTTCTACTTGTGTCTCTTGTTGCGTCAGCTTGCTGCACCTGCCCGTCATGCCAGCTTGCTGTCTTCTTTGGGAGGCACTGGGAACCGAACCCAGACCTCCTATGTGGTAGCTCAATCACTTGAGCTACGTCTGCTTCCCTGATTAGGTAGGTCACTTTTGATTAAATCATTTCAATTAAGTGGGACCCAGGGTGGGTCTTAATCCTTTTACTGGAGTCCTTTATAAGTGGAGGAGACACAGAGAAAGACAGCTACCATTTTACCCTGCGATGTGAGAGAAGATTCCAGGATTGCCTACAGCTGTGAAAAGACAGAAAAGCAGTGAAACCTCAAGGGGCTGAGATAGAGGCTGAAGGCTGGAATCAGTGCAGCAGTGAAAAGAGAGGAGAAGGGAGAGATGAACCATGTGCCTGACCACCCACAGCTGAGCTCAGGGAGAAAGTGAGCCTGGAGGGGATGGCAGGGACCTTGGCAGAGATCAGCCTCCATTTTGTCTTGCCAGGTGGCAGGACTCCAGGATTGCCAACAGCTGACCTTGGTAAGACAGCATCTTTGTTGTTACCTTGATTTGGACATTTTCAGAGACTTGGAACTATAAGATATTTCCGCTAATAAACTCCCATTATAGAAGTCAGCCCATTTCTGGTATTTCACTCCCAGCAGCTTTAGCAAACTAAAACAACATCTTAAAATTTCCCCTGTTAACCACATTCAAGTATGTATTTCAGTGATGTTAATTAGATTCACATTGTTATGAAACCATTACCACTATCCATTACCAAAACTTTACAATCAACCCAAATAGAAATTCTCTACAATTTAAGCCTTAACTCCCCATTCCCTACTTCCTCCTCAACCCCAGTATCCTATATTCTAGATTTTGACTTTATGAGTTTGCTCCATGATGTTTTAATTACACTGGATTTGTAATATGTTTTAAAATTGGGATGTGTGAATTCTCCAATGTCATTCTTTTTCAAGATGGCTTTAGGTATTTGGGGCCCCTTACCCTTTCATATAAATTTGATGATTGGCTTTTCCATTTGTGCAAAGAAGGCTGTGGGCATTTCGATTGATATTGTCTTGAATCTGTAAATCACTTTAGTAGAATTAACATCTTAATGATATTTAGTCTTCCAATCCATGAACACGGAATGTCCTTCCATTTATTTAGATTTTCTTTCATTTCTTTTAGCAAATTAATACTTATTTAGATTTATTCCTAGACACTTGATTCTTTTAGTTGCTATTGTAAATGGGATTTTCTCTTAATTTCCTCTTCATATCATTCATTACCACTGTATGGAAAGATTACTGATTTATGGGTGTTGATCCTATACCCTGCCAATATGCTGAATTTTTTAAGAATGCATTAGCTTTCTTATGGGTTTCTCAGGGTTTTCTGTATATAGGATCATGTCGTCTGCAAATAAGGAAAATTTTACCTCTTTCTTTCCAATTTGATGTCTTTTATTTCTTTTTCTTGCCTAAATTGCTCTGGCTGGAACTTCCAGTGCAATGTTGAATAATAGTGATAACAGCAAACATCCTTGTCTTGTTCCTTATTTTAAAGGTAAAGATTTCAGTCTTTCACTATTAAGTAGTATGTTAGCTGTGGGTTTTTCATATATGTCCATTATCATGTTGAGGAAGTTTCCTTCTATACTTTCTTGTTTGTGTCAAGAAGCCGTGCTGCATTTTGTCAAATGCCTTTTCTGCATCAATTGAGATGATCATGTTGTTTTCTTTCTTCATTCTGTTAATATAAGTGTATTATATTAATTGGTTTTCTTATGTTGAACCACCCTTGCATATCTGGAATAAATCCTATATCATCATGGTATATAATTCTTTTAGTATGCTGTTGGATTTGGTTTGCTAGTATTTTATTGAGGACTTTTGCATCTATAGTCATAAGAGATAATGGTCTGTTGTTTTCTTTTCTTGTATGTTTATCTGGCTTTGGTATTAGGGTGATGTTGGCATATAGAATTTTTTGGAAGAGTTTGAGAAGGACTGGTATTAATTCTTCTTGGAATGTTTGGTAAAATTCACGTGTACAGCTGTTTGGTCCTGGCCTTTCCTTTCTTGGGAGGTTTTTGAGTGCTGAGTCAATCTCTTTTCTAGTTTTTGAGATCTTTTATTTCTTCTTGAGTCAGTATAGTAGTTTGTGTGTTTTAGGAATTTACCCATTTCATCTAGATTATCTAATTTGTTGGGTTCAGTTGTTCATATTATCCTCTTATAATCCTTTTTATTTCAGTAATGTAGGCACTAATGTCCCCATTTCATTACTGTATTAGTTGTTTGAATCATCTCTTTTTTTCTTTGTCAGTCTAGCTAAATGTTTTGTCCGCTTTATTGATCTTTCCAGATAAACAAATTTTGGTTTTGTTGATTCTATTATTTTTTTATTCTCCATTTCATTTATCTCCATTCTAATCATTGTTATTGTCTTCCTTCTGCTCATTTTGGATTTAGTTTGGTCTTCTTTTCTTAGATCCTACAGTTGTGATGGTAAGCCTCTGATTTGAGACCTTTCTCCTTTTTAATATAAGCATTTAGAGCAATAAGTTTCCCTCTCAGCACTGCCTTTGCTGCATCTCATAAGTTTTAGTATGTTGTATTTTCATTTTCATTTGCCTCAATATATTTCCTAATTTCCCTTACAATTTCTTCTTTAACCCATTGGTTGTTTAATTTCCACATATTTGTGAATTTTCTATTTCTCCATCTTTTATTGATTTCTAACTTCATCCTGTTGTGGTCAGAGAAAATAAATTGTAGGATTTCAATATTTTTGAATTTATTGCAACTTGTTTTATGACCTAACATATGGTCTATCATGAAAAATGATCTATTTGCACTAGAGAAGAATGAGTATTCTGCTGCTGTTGTGTGAATTGTTCTATATATGTCTGTTAGGTCTAGTTGGTTTAGAGTATCATTCAAGTCTTGTATTTCCTTATTGATATTCTTTCTAGATATTCTATCCATTATTGAATGTGGTGTATCCTACTATTAATGTAGAAATATCTACATCTCCCTTCAAATCTCTCACTATTTCCTTCACATATTTTGGGGATTTACCAGTTGGTGCATATATACTTAAAATTGTTTCATCTTCTTGTTGAATATATAGTGACATACTTGTCCCTTGTAACAGTTTTTTACTTAAAGTTTAAATAAAAAAATATAGGGGATTCTCATATGCCCCACTCCCTTCCCTTCCCACACTTTCCCACTTTAACAACATTCTTTATTAGTGTGGTACATTTGTTACAATTGATGAACACATATTGAAGCACATTTCAATATATTTAAAAAATTTTCCTTGACAATTCCTCTTTGACTCTTGGGTTATTTATAATGTCTTGTTTAGTTTCCAAGTATTTGCAAATTTTCCTGTCTTTCTGTTACTGATTTCTGGTTTGCTTCCATTGTGGCCAGAGAGCATATTCTCTATGATGTCAATTCTTTTAAATGATTTGAGCTTTGTTTTTTTGCCTTGACTATGGTTATCTTGGTATATATTCTCTGGATACTTGAAAAGTATGTGAATTCTGCTGTTGTTGGGTGTAGTGTTGTTTTAAAAATGTTGATTAGATCCTGTTGAGTTTTCTATATCCTTGTTGCTTTTCTATCTAGTTGTTCCATCAGTTGTTGGGAGAGTGGTGTTGATGACTCCAACTGTAATTGAGGTTTGTCTGCTTCTCCTTTCAGTTCTACTTTACACTTCACATATTTTACAGTTCCATTGTTGGGAGTATCCAGGACTACCATGTCCTCCTGGTGGATTGGCCCTTGTATCATTATGTAATGTCATTCTGTCTCTGGTAAGTTTCTTTGCTCTGAAGTCTAATTTATATGATATTAATATAGCCACCCCTACCTTCCTTTAATTAATGTTTACTTGTTGTCTTTTTCTATCCTTTCACTCTCAGCATAACCTATATTGTTATATTTAACTTAAATTTCTTATAGACAGTATATAGTTGGTTCTTGTTTTTTAAACCTACTCTGCAAGTCTCTGACTTTTAATTAGTGTATACTGATAAACATTTATTTACCTAATTTACTTCCTTAAAATTAAATAACTAAGTAATACCTACACAGTGTATAAAATTTTAGGATATTGAAGGGGACTTTGAAAAATTAGTCTCCTTCAACCCCTTTTCCCAGTCTTCCTGTCCCCTCCACAGAGCCAAAAATGTTTTCTAGTTTTCTGTCATCTTACAGAGCTAGTCTATACACATGCAAATATTTATATGGTTATATGTCTTTTTTTTAATAAAAGAAAACAAAGTGAGAACAAAGAAAAAAGTATATGCTCTTTTACTCCTAGCTTTTTATATACTCACAGCATATCTTAGAGCTCTTTCTATGTTAGTACATATAGAGAATGCTGGCAAAATTTAAATAAAAATACTTTCCCAGCTTCAAAAATCTTAGAGACCTGTCTCAATGCACGCTCTTATCCAAAAGGATTAAATCTGAAAATCTGTAAGAGTTGAAAACATTTAAGGAGCAGAATGGAGAATGTAATTTATAATGAAATATATAAATTGCTAAATATATAGAATATGAATAAAAAAATAATTTAGAAAAAACATGATGGAAATCTAGAAGTCACAAATTTCTAGAATGTCATGAGATTACTTAGCAACAACTGTATATATGGCTGAAAATAATGTAATGAGAAAAAGAAAAGAAAAGGCAATGTTTTAAGTAAATATGTAGATCCTGGGACTATTGTCAAATCCTTTATACCATTTTCTTTTGTAGTTTGTCTTAGCTGTTATGACAAACACCACACAGTGGGTTGACTTAAACAATAAGTATTTATTGTCTCATTGTTTCAGAGACTAGAAGTCCAAAATCAAGACATTAGCAAGGCCACACTTTCTCCTTGTAGTCTGTAGCAGTTGGTGCTATCTTGATTCAATCCTTGGGTTCCTTGGCTTGCATCTCTGCCTCCCATCATGTGATGATCTCTCTCTCCTTGTCTCTGCTCTTCTGGCTTATGCTGACTTCTTGCTTCTAAAGCTTCTCCTTCTTCAGGTTTTTGGTTTCTACTGACTGCATCCAAATTTTCCCTCTTCATAAAGCCTTTTCGTCATATGGATTAAAACTCACCCTGATTCAGTTTGGCCCCACCTAAATAAGATCTTCAAAGATCCTATTATTCACAAATGAGTCCACACCTTAATTGATAATAATGTCTTCAGAGGTCCTGGTTGCAAATGGGTTCACATCCACAGGAATGCAGATTAAGATTCAAATATATCTTTTATGGTGTACGTGATACAATCCCCAACAGCCATTATTTTATACACACACACAAATACACAAATGGGGTAAATCCTGATATCCTATGAAATAAAACTAAATTCTGGATCTTAGAATTTTCTTTGTCCTTTATTAATTGCAAAATAAACAGATTTCTGAAGAGGGAGCAATTTGTCTAGTCAACAAATATGTATTAGGTACTTACTGTATTCCAGACATGGTCCTAGTCAGTGGGGATACAGCAATAAACAAGACAAACAAGTTCTCTGAAATCTTAGCACTCACATTCTGGGGATGGGGAGTAGACAAAACAGGGTTATGTGTTACAGAGACACTGGGAGATTGTTTTAGATTTGATGTTAGGAGGTGATGTTAAACTAAGAAGCTCAGGGAAGCATATTCCACAAATCCAAGAAAAGGTCTGCTTAGTTTATTCTAGTATTCTCTGTCCTACTCTGACCTTTTTCTGACCAAATCCTTAAAGCCACAGCAAAGTCCCACAGTCTTGGTACAGCCTTCTGGAATAGTCCTGCCAGGAAAAAGGCAGTGCAGCTGATGTAACAGCTACTGGAAGTAGTGGCCCAGAGAGTCATCTATTTGTCTCAGTGCAAAGGGGCTAGAGAGGAGAATACACCATGGCAGAATAGCCAGATGAGGAAATTTAGCTAAATATATACCATCTCAAGTATATCCCCAAAAGTTACTGTTAAAATTAAGTCTCTGCTCACGTGGAATACCATACAGCAAGGGTTCTCAATTTTTTTGGTTTCAAGACCCATTTATGCCCTTAAAAATTATTGAGGGCCCCAAAGAATTTTTGATTATGTGGTTATAAACATAGATAATTTACTAAATTATAAGTTAAAACAGAGAAAATTTAAAAATCTTTATGTATTAATTCCCTTTAAAATAACAATACCAAACCCATTGTATGTTAACATGAATAACATATTTTCATTAAAAATGACTTTATTTTCCAAAACAAAAAAATACATAGTGAGTGTATTAGTCAGGATTCTCTCGGGAAACAGAATCAACAGGGGATATCTGTCAATAATATGAGATTTTATAAGACTTGTGACCGTGGGGATGCACAAGTCCAGGTTCCTCAGGCAGGTTGCAAACCAGGGGCTCCGATGAAAGTCCAATGAAAAGTCCTTGATGAGTTTCTGGGAGAAGTTGGCTGTCCAAAGATGAGCTGGGAAATTCTCTCTGAATGTTGAAATCACTTCCCCTTTTGAGGCATTCAACTGATTGGATAAAAGCGTCACCCATTGCTGATGCAATCTCCCTGATTGATGCAGATGTAATCAGCCATCCACACAGTAAACTCACTGGTGATCGAAGTCCATAAATGCTCTTGTATTACAATTAGCCCAGTGCTTGCTGGACCTAACATCTGGACACAATTACCTGGCCGAGTTGACACATTAGCCTAACCATCACAGCAAGAAGAGAGGCATTGTTTCACATTTCTGCAATCTCTTTAATGTCTGGCTTACAAGAAGACAGGTGGATTTTTCATCTATGCTTCCCCCATTTAATCTGCTGTGATAGTTTATTAAAGTATATGAAGAAAAACCAGCTTCCTACACATATATAGTTGGAAAATGGAGAAGTATGTTCATTGTCTTTTTTTTTTAGATAAATGCAAATATCCTTCTTTGATACTGCACCAAAACTTTATGAGTAGAAGTTTCTTAAAGGTTAGTTATAGTGTGAATTCTGAAGTCATATCAATGAACTTTTCATACTCTGTTACATTAAAATCCATTGGTCTGGTTTATACTTTGAAAGGATCTTTAGCCCATTAACACTTTTGTAACATTCTGCTTTGGTTATATATTGGTTTACTGAATTATACAGGGCATCCAAATAATTCCTTATATAATATTTTAAAAATCACATATATTAAGATCACCACAAAGAAACTCTAATTATTGAGAAGCTGACAGGTTCATTGTGTGGTAGATACAAGTTTTCCAAAATTCTAATTTTTGTTTGAAAGCCCATGTTTTATCATTGGCATCAAATACTGCCATTTGGTTTCCATGAAGTACCTCATTTCATTTATCTTTGAGAAAATATTTGCCAAATTCCCAGGTCTCAATATCTGTAGTTTTCCTGACAGTCATTCTTTCAAGTAAAAATGGTGTTCTATGACAAAGGTGGCCAGTTTAGCTCACAACTCATAATTGCACAAGTGCTTTTCCTTATGACTGCTTTTTGTACATTATCCTTTAGTATGCAGTACAAGTATTTTATACATAATTTATTTCATCCCACAGACTCTTAAAAAGGCATGTACTCAAGAGTTGAGAGGTAATAAAATTAGTATTTTTTTACTGTTTTATCAAGTACATTCTTAAGTGAAATTGGCATTTTTGTTTTGCTTTTATTGACTGGTAATGTCTGATATTAAACAATAACACAATGATGACTAGTACAGTTTGGTGCCACTGCCTTGATCTGTGCTAAGGCATCAGTAATTTTACTCACTATTGCTTTTGTACCATCGGTACAAATGTCAACACAGTGAAAAAGACAAATTATATCTTACTATGATTATGGAAGTAGTTTACCCTCTGAACTCTCCAAAAAAGTTCTCGAGAACTCAGTGGATCTGTGAACCACACTTTGAGAACTACTGCTGGACAGCAATGAGAATGAATGATCTACATCTACACATAACAATATCGATAAGTGTCAGAAATGTAATCCTGAGGGAAGGAAGTCAGACCAAAATAATATACGGATTCATATGAAAATCTAAAAACTATAAAAACAGGTGTAATAGTCAGCCAAAGGGGTACTGATGCAAAGTACCAGAAATTTGTTGGCTTTTATAAAGGGTATTTATTTGGGGAAAATGCTTACAGTTACAAGGCCCCAAAGAGTCCAACTCAAGGTACCATAAGAGATACTTTTTGTTGCCACGTGTTGAAGCAAGATGGTTGCTGATGTCTGCCAAGGTTCAGCCTTCCTCTTCCTCTTAAGGCTCCATGGGCCCAGCTTCTTCTGATCTCAGCTGTAGCTGGAGGGCTCTTTCCGGGCCTTAGCTGCTCAGGGCTCTGGTCTCTTCAGCTGCAAATATCAGGCGAATGGCTCAGCAATCCCTGGGCCTTTAGCTGTTTGCACCTTCTCCTTTCTGTCACATGGCAGGACCGAAATGACCAAGTTCTCTTCTCTTCTGTGTCTTCTTCTGTGTGTCTTCTTGAGTGAGTGTCTGTTTCTGTCAGGCCACCAAGCGGGCACCCTGAGTCACGCCCTATTGACGTGGCCAAATCAAAGCCCTAATCTTGATTTAATCAAGTAAATGTGAAACTTGAATTTAATACAATCAAAGAGTATCACGCCCAGAGGAACAGACCAGTTTACAAACATAATATCTTTTTTTGAATTCATAAATAATATCAAACTGCTGCAACAGGTATAACTTATCTGTGGTGCTAGAAATCAGGATAGCAGTTATCATGCAGGGTACAGACACTGACTGGAAGAAGGCATGAGGTAAGGCTCTGCAGTCCTGCTAACGTTCTATTCTGGAGCTAGCTGTTGGTTACATGCATCTATTCAGATTGTAAAAATTCATTAAGCTATATGCTTATAATATGTATACTTTTCTATATGTGTATTATATTGCAATAAAAAGCTAAAAGCATAAAAGTTTATTTTCTTATGATTTATTTCTTACTCTAGTGACTCAAAGGTTCTGAATGGTTAGATATGAGTAATAATAAGAATAAGTGACTTTTTGATTTTAATAAACACTAGCAATATCAGTTCTTTAAAATATTTTCCCTAGGTTCAAATTTGAGTCTGTTGTTTTTGGGATTTGTCATTTGATAATTCATATGAACTTTTTTTTATTGCATTACGTTCTGTACTTGATCAATGAACAATTTTGAACATTGACCATTTTCCCCTATTGAAATTTTTAAAATGTAGCATATGTGGTTGGATGCAAGCCATCCATGGGGTTTTTGACTTTCAATGCAGTTTTATACTTTAAATGGATTATTGTGTCTGGGAAAAAGATCATAATAAAGCAGCAACCGTATTTCATGCCTGTGGTCTAGCAGAAGAGGCTGGCTGCTGTGGAAATAATGTAATACAGCTATTTATGCTATGGCATGATGAACTTTGTAACTAAAAATATTCTCTTGGGGAGGTAGAATTAGTACCAAAAAACATTTTAGGTGTTTGGCCTTTGCTAAAATAACATTAACCTCTCAGAATCCTCTCCCGTCTTCCCTGCACATTTAAGTCTTCTCCCTCTTCCAAGCTTGGCTCAGACCCTGCCTCACCGTGAAGTCTTTCCCAGCCTCTGCAGCTTGTGGTCACCCTCCGTCTTCTGAATGCAGCACTCCCTCTTACATTGCCTACTTTCCAGTTTATTTATTCATTCACTGATTCAGTCTATATTTGTACATTGATCCAACTGCTACATTGTGCTATGTTTAGGATCCAAAGACAAATGGTTCATACTGATTGGGGAGAAAGATAGGTGTGTATACAGAAGGGTCTTTATCTGTGTGACTAAATTAAAGATCTTGAAGTGGGGAAATTATTCTGGATTATCTGAGTTGGCCCTAAATCTAATAAAAAAAGCATAAGTGCCCTTATAAGAGAGAGGCAAAGGGAGCTTTGATACACAGACGAGGAGAGGGTGATGTGAAGATGGAGGCAGAGATAGAAGTGATGTGGCCACAGGCAAATGAATGCCAACAGTCGCCAGAAGCTGGGGGAGGCAAGGAATGGATTCTCGACTAGATCCTCCAGAGAGAGCAGGACCCTTCCGGCACCTTGATTTCAGTCCAGTGAAGCTAGTGTTGTATTTCTTGCCTTCAGAACTATGGGGGAATAAATTTCTATTGTTTTAAGCCGCCAAGTTTGTGATGATTTTTTACAGCAACCACAGGAGACTAACCTTCTTAGGTGGCTCATGAGGGCAAGATGCCTGCCAGCAGCTCCCTTCCAGATTTAAGTAAATTGGAAAAGAGGCATTTCTTTCTTACACACAAGTTGCAGGATTCCAGAAATGGCGACCTTAGGTCACATGCCCACCCTGGAATCAACCGGTGTGTTTAGGGTAATGGGTGTTCTAATTGGACAGATTGGGGTCACGTGCTCCACTATATTCAGGGTGACGCCCCACCCATCCACAGGGATAAGATTTAGCAAGGGCTAGTTTCCCAAAGGACATTTTCCAGCTGGCCAAGAAACAAGAGTCTGCCATAAAATCCTCATCAGTGTTCTTTTATGTTGCGAGGCCACCCTCTTCTCAGCCCTTGGTTCTCTGCTTTATAGATCACTTAAAATACTACACTATGGTTAATTTTATATTTATATGGTTTCTCTTCTAAATTGTAAGTTCCTGGAAGTTGGTGACCATAATTTATTTTCAATTGGTGGCTCAAATTGTATATAGTAATTTCTTGTTGAATTTAATGTTAAATTAATAAATAACAGTAATTTATAACAATATAGTGTTATAGTGCTAAGTATCTTACTGTAATAGCAAAATTAGTCAAGAGTATATCTAGAATACATTCAGGTCCAAAAAGTACAAGTTACCTCAGCTCTATAATGTTTTGTCTATTACATATTCAATTTCTCACAATACACATTTTCTTTTCTCTCTTACTCCTTCATCCAATTACCTTCTCATTTTCTCAACATACCCCAAGTTTCATGTGATTTCTGAACAATAACGCCTATGCTGTCATATATCTTCATGGTCCCTATTGCTGTTTCTGACCTCTTAACATGTGCGTTAGAGGTGCCTCAGGAAAGAGACGTTTCATTTACAAGACTTCTGAGGCAATTGCATCTGTGCAATCTAGCATTTAAATGGTAACAACCTGTCCTCAGTGATAAAGGGAAGGCTGTAAGAAACCCTTTTCTTCTCCTTAGGTATGTGAACTTATCTAAATTGTTGACTGATAGGGAATGCATTTTTATAAGGGATGCCTCAGATCTGAAAATCGTCCAACACCAGGTGAATTACAAATGACTAAGAAAGAATTAAAAAATCAATACTAACCAGTGGGGAAAATGAAAAATCATGTTCCAGATCTATTTAAATTCTTTTCTCTGATCCATTGTAAAGTGGAATGTAAAAGGTGAATTTTCTTTCACATGTTCAAGTAATCAATGCAAATACTAGTTCTATTTTTTAAAAAAAATTTATTTAAAAAAAGATAAGAAAAGCTCACTTTTTAAAAAGATTTATTTTTATTTATTTATTTATTTATCCCCCCCTTGCTGCTTGTGCTCGCTGTGTCCATTTGCTGTGCATTTTTCTGTGTCTGCTTGTCTCCCTTTGTTGTGTCATCTTGCTGCGCCAGCTCACTGCACTGCACGGGCTGGCTTGCCTTCACCAGGAGGCCCCGGGTTCGATTCCATATGGTAAGCAGGAGCCCAACCAATTGAGCCACAGCCGCTTCCCAAGAAAAGCTCACTTTTAACACATCAGTTGATCTTTGGTTGTTTTGCACTCTTTAATTTTAACCCAAATTAAAAAAAAAAAAAAGATTTACAATTGGCTATTAACTTGCTTATCCCTTATCCAGAAATAATGCTTTTTGAACAGATAAGAGAAAGAAAACAAATTTCAAAAACAAGTATATATCACCGTAATACTAAGGGATGATTTCAGTGTAATTTCCTGTTATCTGAGATTATATAATTACTGAAATATTTTGACATATGTATTTATTAGAGTGTGAAATGCCTAATACTGATTAGCAACTATGAGTGCTTTCTTTTTTCCCAGCTGAAGCAGAGTCAGACTTCTAATAAGCTGAATATGTATATCTCTAGCAGAGGTGGTATGAAGAAAGGAGAAAATGCTCTCCTTAAAAAAAAAAAAAAAAGGGAAAGATAACTGCCAGGAACTGCAGGAATCTTGGGAGAAAAGTGGGAAATGGAAAGCAGTCACCTGCCATACATACTGAAGGCATGGAGACAACTCTTCTAGCTTCAATCTCTTAGCTTAAAATCGCATCCATAAATATGAGAAATATTAAAAATTATTCCACTTATGAATATGAATGCAGAGGCAGTTGTACCACCTCTGTGCCATTTACCAACAATAATTATTCATTGACTTAGCTTTCCTCCCTGCTCCCTGCCTCCCTCCCTCCCTCTCTCTCTTCTTCGCTTGGCTAAAAAAATGTAAGGAATTTTGCAATTTTATTCCCCAGTGTGTAATATGGGGAGACATAGGGAAGTAACAATGTGAATAATAAAGTTGTGTACAGCATAGACTTTAAAACACCTGAGGAACATATTAGGTAGTAAAGGCTTAAGTGGGAGTTTAAAAGTGAAGAGTAAAAAGCTTGTTTATTTTGCCAAGAAGGGGCAGGGGCATTGAGTTTACTTGAATAGCAGTGTAAGTGAAATTATTGATATGTTGAAAATACACTGAAAAGTTTTTACTGATGAGTTATGGCTAACTAACCTTAATAATGTATATATAGATGACTATTATTCTCTCTATCTGAGGTAATTTCCTTAGGGGCCTGTTGTGATTTCTGAGTATTTGTAGATCTAACAGAATAGTAGTAAAAAAGAAACAAAACTATACTTAAATATAGGCACATAATTGATGAATATCATTGATGAGAAGTAAGTAGGCTAAACCAAGAATCCATACTTGGAGAGAGTTGTTCTATAACAAGAACCAATTCAGGGAGAAAAAGGAGTTTCCCCTCCCCCATTCTTCCTCTTTGTCTTTCCTTTTTTCTATGAATTTCTACAGCTTTCCACTTACTAAGTTTCAGTTACTAAGCTGTCTTAGCATCCCTCTGAGAAAAGTAAAACTCTTAATGTGGCATTCACTGTAGTTATTTCTTGACTAGCCTTTATTCTTAGCTGTCCCCATTTTGCACTTCTCAGGCAGTGAGAGGAATAAAACATAACATGAGCCCCAAATCTGCAGAAATTCTTATCAAAGGCCTCAACTGCCTGTTGGCTGTGGCTGCTGGGAGATAAGAGTAAGAGCCATCTCCTGGTGTCTTCCTTCAGTTGGTTTTTCTCTCAACCTGATATTTAATCCAAAGCCATTAGAACAAGAACATTAGAACTTTTGTAACAGTGAACAGTAGGGACCCTTCAAAACATAACCAGCCTCCTGGGACATCATGGCAAATGGAGGGGAAAAATCAATTTATTTTGGATTCTAAGAATCTATTTTATTGCAGATAGTAATTGATGCTTTCACCTTTTCTAGCTGTTTGAATGTTTGTACTCTAGGTTTAACTTTTTTTTTTTTTTTTTTT